>JAJONR010004231.1:0-67356 GCA_029582245.1 Solanum etuberosum
AATTAAAGGCAAATGTTCATAAGCAAAAAGTATTGGCTTTTGAACAAGGGGGAGATGGCGTATTGAGGTATCAAGGTAGGTTGTGTGTACCAAGGGTGAATGAACTCCAAGAGAGGATCATGGAGGAAGCTCATAGCTCCAGATATTCTATCCATCCGGGTTCCACAAAGATGTATCGCGATTTGAGAGAAGTTTATTGGTGGAGTAGTATGAAGAAAGGCATTGTAGAGTTTGTTGCTAAGTGTCCAAATTGCCAACAAGTTAAAGTAGAGCACCAAAGGCCCGGTGGTATGACTCAGAATATAGAACTTCTGGAATGGAAATGAGAGATGATTAATATGGATTTCATCACAGGTTTACCAAGGTCTCGCAGGCAACATGATTTTATTTAGGTGATCGTTGACAAAATGACGAAATTAGCCCACTTTTTGCTGGTAAAGACTACCCATTCAGCAGAAGATTATGCCAAGTTATACATTCAAGAGGTAGTCAGACTTCATGGAGTTCCAGTTTTCATTATTTCAGATAGAGTTGCACAATGTACTGCACAATTCTGGAAATCGTTTCATAAAGGCTTGGGTTCAAAGGTGAACTTGAGTACTGCTTTCCATCCTCAGACAGATGGTCAAGCAGAGCGCACTATTCAGACCTTAGAAGATATGTTGAGGGCTTGTGTGATTGATTTCAAGGGTAATTGGGATGATCACCTACCTCTCATTGAGTTTGCTTACAACAATAGTTACCATTCCAGCATCCAGATGGCTCCTTATGAAGCTCTTTATGGGAGAAGATGCAGATCTCCTATTGAATGGTTTGAAGTTGGTGAAGCGGGATTGATAGGACCAGACTTAGTTCATCAAGCTATGGAGAAAGTAAAGGTTATTCAAGAGAGATTGAAGACTGCGCAGAGTCGTCAGAAATCCTATACAGATGTTAGGAGAAGAGACCTAGAGTTTGAAGTAGATGATTGGTTCTACTTGAAAGTTTCACCCATGAAGGGTGTTATGAGGTTTGGTAAGAAGGGGAAACTTAGGCCCCGGTATATTGGCCCTTACCGGATATCCAAGAGGATTGGTAATGTAGCTTATGAGTTGGAGCTACCACAAAAGTTAGCAGCGGTTCATCCAGTAATTCATGTTTCCATGTTGAAAAAGTGCATGGGAGATCCTCCACTTATAATACCAACTGAAAATATTGGTATCAAGGATAGCTTATCTTATGAGGAGATTCCAGTTTAGATTCTAGATCGCCAAGTTCGCAAGTTGAGGACTAAGAAAGTAACATCAGTCAAAGTTCTTTGGAGGAATCAGTTTGTTGAGGAAGCTACTTGGGAAGCTGAGGAGGATATGAAGAAGACATATCCACATCTCTTCGAATCCGGAGAAATTTCAGATCAAGGTACTAATTTTCTTTTTAGTACTCTATAATTTATATACTTGATGTGTTAGATTTGCTTGTTGGATTTTTGAACTGAGTGATTGATATTACACATTTAGCCTAGTAAGAGTAATCACATTCGAGGATGAATGTCCCCAAGGAGGAGATATTGTAACATCTCGCAAATTGAAATAACTAGGAAGAAGTTAAGGATTGGAAATAGTCATTTTTGGAAAGAATATAAAAATCTGGAAAATTTGTTAAGTATGTTAAGTTGAGTTTTTGGTCAACTTCAAACGACCATAACTTCTAGATCAAGATGATTTAGGTGTGTTTCCAGGTATCGTAGGAATTATCTTGGAATTATCTTTCCAACGCTGCCGAGTTTGCGCGATTCCAAGTTCGTATGAGTGAGATATGACTATTTGAAGTTGGGCTGTTCAAATAAGGAAAGTCTAAACCGGATTTTGGAAGGGAGATTTAGTCTTTTCCTTACCTAATTATTTTATTTCATTTTTGGTAATTAAGTTAGGGTCTAATCATAATTAGATCAGCTTACACTTTTACCAAAATAAGTTAGGGTTTTGAGAGAAGAGAGAAGAGGAGGAGAAAAGAGAAGAAGGAGCAAGAATCGTCAAGACCTTCAAGAATCGCTTGTGGATTTCGTCAAGGGGTGATCCTTACGAGGTATATGAGATCACATAGCATTGGGTTAGTTCACCCACGCGCCAATCATGATTCAATTCAGCCAAGTTGTATTGTTTTGAAAGCAAATCTTATGAGTTCTTGATGAAATTCGTTTGAATTCTTGTGGGTTTTTGTTGTTGAAGTTTCTTGGGTTTGATTCATGATTTTACGTGTTTTTTCGAGTAGAATCTTACACATATTGATGATTTAGTTGATTCTAAGTGTTTGAGGAAAGAACCAAGTGAAATTAGAGGGTTTAGAGTTGAAAAACGAAGAAGAAAAGTCGGAGGCACCTGGGCAGGGGCCTGGGGCGTCACCTCTTTCATAGCCCCAAGAAAAATTCTCTGATCTTTTGCCTCTGGGGCGTCGCCCCAAGCAGGGGTCTCTGAACTTTGGGCTCTGGCGCCCCACGCCTCTCAGAGCGCCAAGGACGCCAGTTCACCCCATTTCCCCCCTCTTTCCGTACTAGTTCCTTAGCAACGTACCCATGTTTTCTAGTTGATTCCAACACTCTAAGGTACGTCTAAACATCATGAAATCATCCATAAACATGAGATCATAAACCTTGAATCCATAATTCAATTCAAGGAAAGTTAAGAGTCAAGTCTAGAAGTTAAGAAGCAGGTCAAGAGAAGTTCTTAAAGTTTTCAAAAGTTTTTCGCAAATGTTTTAACTTTGTTTTAAGACTTAAAGTTCAAGTTAAGTAAAGAGTAAAGATTGAAGTTCATTTCTTCAAAGAAGTATATGGGGACTATGTATTCCCAAGGATTTTAAAATATTTTCACATTTGAGCAAGAAAGGGAACATCGATTCCAAGAGAGCTTTTAAGCTAAGTTTTGAGTAATTATCTCAAACCAAAGAAAGAAGTTGTTTTAAAAACATATGAGCTAAGTACATTTTGGGAGTAGTATTGAGCACCGATATGGAGACGCGAGTTCATAATAACTCAAGTCTCCATAAACCATGTAGCCATCATGGGTAGTAAATGATCATACTTTTTAGATGATTCCTTAAGTGCTTTAAAGCATAGACTAGTGGATCCACTTAGTTAAGGCTATCTATATGACGACAATGTATAGGACAGTTCTGGCAGCGTGGGCAAGACACTGTATCACCACTTAGGCTCATAGTGGTGGTTGTCGGTTAGAGAAACTCCCACAGAAACTATATTACTTTATTATATGAGTAAAGTTGAGTTTGTTATTTCATTTTCTTTAACGAACTAGCTTGTTTTCTACTGGTTTATAAAGCTTTCCATATATTGCATGTGTTTTATTGCTTATATTGATTTAAGTTATTCATGAGTGAGTAAAGCCAAGGTAAGTGTTTCTTTCAGATTTCTTTCAAGCTTATGTTATGATTAGTTTTCCCTTCGCATACTCGTACATTCAATGTACTGATGTCATTTGGCCTGCATCGTCTTATGATGCAGACACAGGTAACCAGGATCATCACCTAGCGCCTCGTTGATCCAGTTGAGCACTCAAAGTCTGTTGGTGAGCCTCCTAGCTTTCTGGAGGACTCCTTTTACATTGTTTTAGTATTTCAGTTGTTAGGATGATCGGGGGTCTTGTCCCGACATTCCTCTTTGTTTTAGAGGCTTCATAGACAGATAGTTATAGTTCTTTAGTCTTATTCATTTCAGATGTTGTTTAAAGAGTTGAGTTTGCCTTATTGGCTAGTTGAATGCTTTCTTATTAACATTCTTGAGTTATATGAGTTTATCTTTGTTAAGTTAAGTCTTCCGCTGAATAAGTAAGCCAGGCCAAGGATTCGCTTGGGGCCAACAATGGTTCTCGAGTGCCAGCCACGTCTGGGGTGTAGGCTCGGAGCGTGACATAAATAATTCTTTGGGTGTGCTTTCCAAACATGTAAATTTTATTTTGAAAAAAATTAAAGATTTTGTGTCCAAATTTTTGATCAAATTAAAAAAAATCGAATTGCATTAACCAAAAAATATCAAATAAATTGTGACTGAGGGAATATATATATATATATATAAAGTCTAGCCTAGTGCTTGTCCTCTTAGAAGCAAATCTAAATCTAAATCCACGCAATCAAACAATATCTAGAATCTAGATTATGTTATATATATTATAGAAACATCTTCAACAAGCATATACAAAATAGGGCACTATGACCTTAATAAGAAATTTCGGGTTCGAATTGAGAATGAAAATAGTTATATTTAGAGTATGGCTTTCAAAAATGAATTTTATAATATGTAAATACAAATTTAATCGAATCCGAATACGAATACGAAATCTTAGGTGAAAAACCAATAAAATAAATAAATAAAATATTTGGATTATATGGTATACAAACAAATGGATCAAGATTATACAAGTTGTATTATTGGTTTGAGTCTGAGTACCATAAGGACAAAAAAGAAGAAAAGGAGCCTTTGTTTTCCATTAATTTTTAGGTTTGTGCAAATCTATCATGATTTCAATATTACATCATATAAACATTCCAATTCTGATAAACTAACTAATTTTTTTGCTACAAATACAAAAAAAAAAAAAAAATTAATTCTCTACTTGACTTTTGATCGATTCAAAAGGAAAAAAGGCGTGAAACTTAAATTACTCACTCAAAATGGTTTTTAAAAATTTATGTAAAACAATCTAAGTCGAATAAACCCTTCTGAATTCAAAATAAAATAAAGAGTCTATGGTTAGTGTAGACAACGTACCATCATATCAGAACCATAGACTAATTTAAAATTTAAATTATGAGATAAATCTTTTAAATTATTAATATTTAACTAACTGCATTTTTTAAATTCTGAATTCGTAATTTTAATTGTTATGGAAAATTAAATACCTTTTCAATATTTACTTATATTATATGTCGAAAAATACTAAATTCAATTAAACTTATAATATGAAAAGAATCTTGGTTTCCTTTATTTTCTTGTCTTGCCAATTTGAAACATGAGTGCTTGCCTTTCTAGTCACTAGTCACTGGTCACTGATCTTACTTATATATTCTTGCTCTTTTGTCTTATTTATCGTAAAGCTACTAATCTTAAAAGCATTCTTTGAAGCAGAAAATTCTATAAATCAACAAAAAAAAAAAATTTAGGATATCTTATAAAAAAGTGTTTGGTTAAAGATTTGTTGCAATTTGAGAGGTACTATCCACCCTACTCTACCCACCTATAGCTATTGTAAAGGGATTGGACTCGCGCACATGAAAAAAACAAAACTAGTGATTTGCCATTTGCAACCCCCCCCCCCTTCCCCCCTTGGTATAGCCTTGCTGGTTTTGAGTTTATAAGTTCTCGATTCAAGAAAATGCAACCTACTAAGTACTTGATATACGGATTTAAAATATAAATACAAAATTTGAGTCAAAACTATTAAATTCTGTCGAATTCGTAGACAAATAAGAGAAATGGAGAAGTACTAACACAATTTGCATAAATAAAAGAGAATTGACACTATCCCTATTCCATGATACAATGTCAATTGAAAAATCCTCAAACAGAAAAATAATATTGTTTGAGCACTTGTTTCTGCAGTCTAAATTACTATATATAAACTGCTGATTTAATTTCTCCCCCTAAAAATTTGATCTTTTTTTGACATTTATGTTAAACTAGCTTGATGGTATCTTTCATTTGGTGGAGGAATATACTCTTCTATCTCCTCTTTTTCCCAATTAAGTTTTGAAGCAACATTTTCTTGGCTAGGAAAGTAGTCCTGCAAAATAATACGAGCTTGTTTGGATTAGCTGATTAAAAGTCGTTGATAAAGATCAAGTACTGAAACTGATTTTATAAGTAAGAAGTTACGTGTTTTGATAAAAGTACTTAAACTGATTTTGAGTAATAAGTATCATGGGTGAGAAAATGTGTTGATAAATGATAACCATTTTTTTGGTTGAAATGACCAAAATGTCCTTATAGTGATATAACTATAAAAAAGTTTGGTTAAACTGAAAGTGCTTGTAAGTTGAAAGATAAGTAAGGTTATAAGCATTTCGAGCACACTTACAAACATGTAGATACGTTAAAAAGTGCTTATAAACTAATTTACCTCGAGATTATTCATAAGTTCCTTAGCAGTAGGGGCGGAGACAAAGATTTGGCGCGCGTTAGGGTAGATGAAACCTTCCTCCACTGCTTTGTCTATGAATGCTAAAAGTGAATTATAGTAACCATCAACGTTCAATAGTCCTACTGGTTTGTCATGAATTCCAAGTTGAGACCAAGCAATGACTTCAAGAAGCTCTTCTAGAGTTCCATATCCACCTATGAACATTAGCACACGTTGAATCGTGTGATCATCTAATCTAACAATTTTAAGATGTTAAGGAGAGCACACGTTTATTTACTTGATTATATATTCAAACAATGGATACATAGTTATGTTTTTAACCTAAAAAAAAAACAAGAAATTTTACTTTTATCTATTTGAGTTTGTAGTTAAGAAACCACAAGTAGATAAATCTAGTAGTTTTGGTTCAAATTGTGTATACGTGTTAAAATATTTACTAAAATGTGTATAAATTTAGAAACCATATAGGGAGTCTTGGAGCAATGATAAAGTTGTTTGTACCTGACTAATACATCACATGTTCGAGCCGTGGAAGCAACTACTAATCTTTACATTAGGATAGGTTGTCTACAGAACCTGTATGAACGTTAGATGCTTTGTGCACCATACTGTGCTTCTTTTTAAAGTACATACTCAAAAACCAATTACTAAAACTTGAGGCAGTTGTTCAAGAATTCAGAACCCATAAAGTTCAAATTCCTATCCTTCTCGACTCTCGGCTCCTAAACATATACATAGTAGATTTCTTTTTGAAACTCTAGTTATTAGAGCACAACAACAACATACTCAGTATAATCCGACAAGTAGGGCCCGTAGAGATGGCCAAGAATCTTGGAAAGGATAATGAAAACAAACCAGGTAAAGCTATAAAAGCATCAGAATGTTTGGCCATCTCTGCTTTCCTCTGGTGCATATCTGCAACTGCTTTTACCTCTCCTACTGTTTCACCAGTTATCTGCAAATGGACACACCACTATTATTGGTATTTTGTATAACTCATAGAGTCAAGTCAATGCAACAAAATATAACCACATACCAAGTCAAACCAAAGGGATTGGTGAGGGTCTTTTTGTATAAATGTGGTGTCTAATCAACTTATTATGCGTATCACAATTAATTTCACGAGATATCTGTTAGTTCCCACTAAAGCAAGGCATAGTCATTACCAAATTTGTACTTCTTTTAATTTTTATAATCATGAGTGTCTGAGCGAACTTTTATTTAATTATTCTATGAGCGGTACTATTTTTTATTTTATTTGCTTTGTATCTTGCTATTCGGTTGTTATATTTTTCCTGCACTCCTGCTTCGATAACATTCCTTTTGAGATATCGAAAACAACATCTCTAATCCACAAAGGTACGAGGGTAAGGTCTGTGTATATCCTGTTGTTTCCAGATCCAACTTGTGAGTTTACACTAGATATGTTGTAATGTGTCTGAGTTAACTTTAGTGTATCTCGACTAATTTCATGGGACATCTGTTACCTCCTACTGACACATATATCGATAGTTTTGTCCACCAAAACTTGAACAATATGAAAACAATCACCTAATAATTCTCAACTTTACTTATTGTCCACAAGGCTAATATCTTTAGATGTTCATAGGAAATTGTATATATGTGACAAGAATAGGACAAAATTGGAAGAATATGAATGGGAAGTACATGACAAAGGGAAGGAGAACAAAAAAGGAGATGATGAGGGTTCTAAATTCTAGAGTAGCCTCCTCACTCAAGTCTATCATGTGAGAGCAAGGCAATAAGTGTAACTTTTATCATTATAATGTTTAATTTGAATATCCATTTGATTGGAAGACTTAATAAATGGACCATGACTACCTAAATCAACCAATTAGGTGGGGGATTGGTGGAGGACTAGTAAAATTTCAATGATCATTTTGTTTGCTTCTTGTGACTTTAAGCGTAGGGTTTTAGGAAGGCTTGCACTTAAAAAAACGTTAGACATCCTATCATGATACAAACATCACTGGCTGAGTACACAATTCGAACCTGTCACCTATAGGTTACTCCAAAATTCCCTTTCATATACAAGAACATAGTAAAAGACAATCTAATACACAAAACATCTCACGTTCACCCTGACACAAACATTAGTGATTGATTCCAAGACTCACACTCTCATAACTTATAAGTCACATAAAAACAACGTTACATTGCTCCCCATTCATGTACAATAACACTGTAAAAGGCAGTCTAGTGCACAAAACATCCCACGTTCACACAAAATTAATAGAAGCGACACACCTAATAAGATATGATGTAGACAACCTACCTCACAACTTGAACCCATACCTTATATATCATAAAAGAAAACGTTACGTTGCTCCAAGATTCTCCTTTTTTTTTTTTATGTCTAAAGTAGCAATGAGGACCCATCTACTTACAATAAGGGGACCAGGAGAAAGGAAAAGGAAAGGAAGGGGACAAGGAAAATGATGGATTTTAAAGAAGAAAAGATGGAAAATAAATTAAACACAAACAACCAAACTAAATACTAACAAAAAATCTGTTTTTTCACTTTAGGGTATGTCCCATACCGACAAGTGCAAGAACCATGTCCAAATATAATAAAGATGAGGTTGAAATTCCACTAATAGACTACCACAAGATCAACAAAGAATAAGAACTAAAAAAAATATTCTAAATATCTTATGTTTCTCCTTTCCTCTCCGGACCTACGTTGTTTGGAATCTTTAAAAATATCATTCGATACATATCGGATCCTGTAATAATAATACTTTCTCTGTTTCAATTCGTTTGTTTAGTTTTGACTTGGCATGGAGTTTAAGAGAAGTAAAGAAGACTTTTGAATCATGTAGTCCTAAATTAAATATATGTAGAATGTATCAAACTGTACTTTTATCTTATGGTTTTAGACATGCCACGAGAAAAGTTGAAATTAAAGAGTCGTAAAAAAAATAAAAAAATATTCTTCGTAAAACAGACTAAAAAGGAGAAACGGAGAAAGTATATTTTTGAGAATCTGACACGAATACAACAATATTTTAAAGAATCCGAACGGGAAAAAAGAAACTACTAGTAATGTTAAAGGAAAAAAAAAAAAGCATACCTCTCTAGGCATGAGTGTCCTTGGAATTACTCTGAATACAACAACATGATAAAAAATTAAGTCAGGGGTGTGTGTGATCATAACTAACATGTTATAGCAAATAATTTATCTTATTTTTCATATTATAAGTTTGACTTTTTATAATATATTACTATACGTATTAATCTTTTAAGTAATCTGATAATGTAAACGTAGAAACTCACCCAAGGACATGACGACCACCACTGTAAACTGCTTGAGAGACCAATCCCATCAAGCCAATACTTCCTCCTCCATAAACTAAGTCTATATTTCTTGATACCTTGTGTACAATCAAGAATAGTAATGTCATAAATCTGAAGTAGACGATAATATAACAACAATATATTTAGTGTAATCCCGTAAAGATAGATAAGTTTGTTATGATATACCATCAACTTAAACAAATAGTGGACAATCATAGTTCATTAGAAACTTAATCAAGAAACTAAGGGTGGGGTAGGGTGGGGTAGAGTGAAAAGAATAATTATAAAATTGGCCCCTTATGTTTGAAAAACAACTTAATGACACATTTGTTACAAAACATCAATTAGAAAAGTTTCAAGAATGTTCTTTCAAAGTATAGAGCCTTGAAACATGAATTTATAACAGGGTGAACCAATACTCAAGTCACTTATTTTTTTATAACCATAGTGTTCGAATCAATTTGCGCATAATTTCACCCGGTGGGATGAATCAAGACTCATGAGTCACAACACTTTTTTTTAATAACCGTGTTGTTCAGACTCTTTAAAAATGTCAAATACATTCGTGTTGAATTCTCTAAAAGTAGTGTATTTTTGGAGAATCCAACGCTGATACAGTATCGAAAGTGAAGAGTCTGCACAACTTAGGTTCGGACCAATCTACGCATAATTTCACGAGGGTATCCTACCAACATAGGTACCAAATAACTCTGTCCACCAAAACTAAGACAAATAGGAAGAAATCATCTAATGTTATGTCCTAAGTTCTCCTAGTTATAATCATTGGTGCAACAATTAGTCCATTGTAGCAAGTGTCAAGGTGCATAAAGTATTGAAAGCAGAGTTAAAAAAAAACAGAGAATTTTTACTCACAAGTTCTTTCCCAAGCTCAATTGCAGCCTCTTTATAGCTACTCTTCTTGCCAGGACTACTCCCACAAAACACACAAATTTTCTTAAACTTTGATTGCCTCATTTCCTTCTCTAACTTCTCCATCTCCATTTTTCTAATGTGTGTTGAGTAGTTGCTTAACTTCTTACTTTGCTTGTGTATATATTGATGTTATTGATAGTGGCCTTTTTGTAGTAAACCTCCCAACACTACACCCCACACACTTGGAGGTGGGGGTAGGGGGGGTGGAGTAGGGCCCAAGGTTCTAGTATGCAAATATCCATTAAGCCAAATACATTACAAACCCTACTTACTCACCTTTGACAAATATTAGTACTACTTACGGTTAAAACTGGACATCTGAAGTGTGGACAATATACTATGATGACCAAACAAGAATTGGAATGAATCATGCTCTAATATCACGTAAAAGAATCAATCTCCAAATTGTTCAAGCCATATAAAGAGATTATTCGTCGCTTCTTCAACTATTTTAGTAAAGGATTCTTGAAATTCTTTTTTATTAATTGTCACATGCTTATTCAAATTGCATTCCATATTGAGTGTTGACAAAACCAAGCTTGACACGCTTATATCCACATCCACTCACATTGCTATCAGGTATCTTATTCCTCCTCTAACCTTCTTAAGTTGATTACTCAATTTGCAAAAAAAATGGATCTTTTTTATGATCTTCTATTCCCTCTTTTGAGATTTCTTGAGCTGAGAGTCTATCGGAAATAATGTTTTTTAGGAAAAATTATCTAATTACACTTCATTTTTTACCATATTTTCTATTATTCCTTACCATTTTAATAAATTACAAAAATCCCTCTTTTTTCTCAAATTCTCTCCTTTCCAGATATATAACTTTCAATTTTCCAACTCTCCTATTTTCTCCCTTTTTTCATGCCTATAATCACTCCACTATATCATAGTTATCTTCATCACTCCTTTATTTTGAATTTTAAATATTTTCTCTCTCCAGTTAATGATTTAAAGTTAATCAAGAGGTAGTTCTTCATTTATTTTTTTCTTTCTAGTTCTTTTATTTTTTTACAGGAAAACACGAACAATAGGCTCAATATCATATGTTTGTTATGTATGTGCAGTAGTACTATTTTATAACTAAATCATTGTTTATCATATTCATAATTTTTTTTTTGTATATGATACATAGCTACGTCAAATTATACGGGCATGATACATAAATACTAATTTATACTACATGTATCGATCTCAAACCAAACAACTTATGGTCAACAATTACATGTTTAATGTATCCCGTAAAAATACAATACTTATCAATTTAAACGAGATACATAAATAGTAATGTATCATGCACTAATTTTTTTAGATATGATATGTAAATTTGAATTTATATTAAATGTATGAATTACATAGCAACTACCACACGATAATGTATCGATCTCAAATCTAATATCTTATGGGCAACAATTATTTATTTAATGTATCTAGCATAAATACAATACTTATCAATTTAAACGAGATACATAAATAGTAATGTATCATGCACTAATTTTTTTGGATATGATATGTAAATTCGAATTCATACTAAATGTATCAATTACATAGCAACTACTACACGATAATGTATCGATCTCAAATCTAACATCTTATGGGCAATAATTATTTATTTAATGTATCTAGTATAAATACAATACTTATCAATTTAAACAAGATACATAAATAGTAAAATGCTAAGTAGCAAAGATATTCATGATGTATCTTCTCAAAATTTCGACAATTTTGAATCAAAATTGAAAGGATCTTCAATAAACTAGGAGAAGAATTTTGAATCTCAAAATTTTCAACAATTTTGAATCAAAATTGAAAGGATCTTCGATGAACTGGGAGAAGAAAGAATCTTGAATCTCAAATTTTTGATAATCTTTAATCAAAATTAAAAGGATCTTCGATGAACTTGAAGATTCAAAAGGAGATCGTTTGTCCAACAACAATTTCATCACTTTTGTATCCTTCATAACTCACCTCGCTTATCCAAAATTTCGACAAAAGTTTTTGAATCAAAGCTGAAAGGTTTCTTCGTTGAACGGGAGAAGCAATTTGAAAATTTGAATTTCTTCGTTCTGTTAGGATTTGCCTCTGTATGATTGAGAGTAAGAAGAAACGTAAGCGTAATTTATGGGATTTAATTAATTTTCAGATTTTATTCCCTTTTTAGCGCAACAAAAAGATTCTTCTTGTATTAGAATTAATGTATCTGGATGGTGAATTAATGTATCCGGAAGGTATAAATTTTGAGGGATTATTGTAATTAGAAAAAGAGTAGGGATAGGACGTAATTTACTCTTTATACTATGAGATTTATGTAAGTTATGATAGAGGTAACTAGTAAGATCTGCATACACCTTATTATCATCAAAATCTAAAAGGGTTTTTGTGATTTCTTGAGCCGAGGGTCTATCGAAAACAACTTTTCTATCCAATTAAGATAGAGGTAAGATCTGCATACACTTTATCATCATCAAACACTAAAAGGTTTTTGTGATTTCTTGAGCTGAGGGTCTATCAGACACAATTTTTCTATCCAATTAAGACAGAGGCAAAATCTGCATACACCTTAATGCCTTATCATCATCAAACACTAAACGGTTGTTTGGTACGTGTGATGAGATAAACATATCCCATTATTTTGTCTCACCTTATGTATGTTATAAGTAATTTTTATTTGATATCAGGTTGCAGTGCACTTCGACTAATTCTACAGATAATAATCATTGCTCTCCAACAACAAGTACCAGGTAATTTCAGACATCAAGATTAGAACAGATGGGGGAAGAAATCAATTAGTGTTTTGTCTTTGAACTTAAGACTTCATGGTGTTCAATCCACTTCATTGACCACTAAACCACACCGTTAGGAGTTCTGTATGGGATAGTATTTTCACCATTTTAGTACAAATGATCAGGGGATTAGCGAACAACTCAATCCAAACATGGAATAAAGTTGATCTCAAATTATATTTCAAAATTATTATCCTTATCATACGTATCAAACGACTCCTTAACTGCACAATAAGTGAACTTAATGAGGGCTATGACGAAGAAGAACATCCGTACAGAATGGGAGTAAGGAACACTACATGTGGGGTTTCACAAGGTTGCATTTGAATTCGAAGAAAAGTTCGAGATGGATTTAGAATATGAACTTTATGTTAAAATAAATATATTTAGAGTGATTTCGTAAGTAAGATTTGAGAGAGTAGAATGTACACAAATTTTAATAGATTTTATAAAATTTTATAAGTAAAATCTGAAAAGGACATAATATACACAAATTTAATTACTATCGTCGAAGATAAAGCCATTTCTGTTACTCATGAAACATGAAATACTAAAATAAGTTAAAGACGAAAATATCGAAGAAAAGAGTAGTGACAACAAAAATAGTAGGGATAAAATTGAAGATAAAGATAATGATAAGATAATAATATATAGTACTAGAATATCATTCTCTCCCATAGAAAAGAGAGAAATGTTCAATTATCTTATATCTACTTTTTTACTGTAATTTTTAATTTTTCATGCTCGCCTATCTAGAATTATATCATTACTCGAATTTTTCATCGCTTTACCTCTATTTCCTCTCAGACTTTTCACTTTTAATAAGGTATCTGTGCTCCTTCTCTTCACATATTCAAATTCCAAGCTATCTCAATTTCGCTTTACACATCTGGTCTACCATGAAGGTCACTCCCATATTATCCCGCAAATTTTCATTTTTAATTTTGTATCTACTAATATACCCCACACATCCATCTAAATATCTTCATTTCGACAACTTTTATCTTACAAACCTTTCAATGCATATGAAGTTTATGTTTAAGTTATTGAATTTAAATGAATTATATTTTGTATATTACATTAGAGAGGGTAAAAACGTATATTAGGAAAAGAAAAAAAAAAGTTACAATTAGACCAAAAGAAAAATTGATAGAAAGTCTTTTAATATCAAATGAACGAATATATCAAATATTTATGTCATTATGTGATTATAATTTGTTTTTTAACGATAAAAATAGAAAGTGTATAGTCAACTAATTATTTCTAAATTTTAAAGTGTGTTTATTTGTTTTTAGCAAACTAAAAAGAAAACTTTTCTTAAATTTTTTTGCAACAAAAGTAACGATTTTAAAATGTTGAAATAATTATGGGAAAAGATGATATACTTACGTAATTTGATTTCTAAATGGATAGTGTCTGACGAACTTTAACAAATTTTCCATTTTGTATAGCCTTATTGTCTCTATCTTTTATTTTTCTTCTTATTTTGTTGAATGAGAATCTTGAAATATCAGTAAAGTCGTATATATGTATAGGTTATGAGTTTAAATAATATAATATGATAATAATATTTGTATTTGAGTAAACTGTCTACATTATTATGTTGAAAAAGAAGTCGTGCAATAATAAAAAAGTTGTCTTTGCAGGTCACAAATTCAAATTCTAAAGTTAGTCGTTGATTCTTGCACCACGATGGACCGTTGGGCTGCCTACCTCACACAACCTTAAATTATGATTATTATTTTTCTCAAATTTTGTGTGAACGTGAAATGTGAAATGTTTAGTAATCAATTTTTTTTTCTTAGAGTTTCAAATACCAAGTGACCAAATTAAATCTTTACTTATCCATCTCATAAATAACCAAAAAGTATTATTGATAAAACATTGGAGGAATATAAGTGATCACATGGGAAATTGAATATTATTAGGATATAATCAATTTATTCAAGCTACATAGCATATTTGCTACACTAAAATGACCCTACAACTTAAGTTTATCCCCTTAACAATTGAAACAAATGCATAAATGAGTCAACCTCCATTGAATCATGTGCTAAAAGAAGCAAATGGTGTAACAAATTATCTTGCAAAGTAGCAAGTAATCATCAAAGGACTTGGTCCAACAGATGAGACTGCTTCCATTTTTACTAGGGTTTCGAGTTCTGAATATAAAAAAATCATTGATAAAAAGCATTTCTCCTGAATGAGCCCTATACAATGTCAATCTGAATTAAGTGAACTCCAATACAAATATCAGAAAAGCATGTAGTAATAAGTATGAATATTATAGAGAACTTAATGTTTAATTTATTCTATTTCCTATAGTTGAGGGCATTTTTAGCCCCTTTCCTATTAATATATCTTTGTTATATATATATATGTGTGTGTTGTATTTATTTGACTATTAATATGGACCTACTCTTTGTGAGGAACATGATTTGATATCAAGAGAAGCACACTAATTAATAATGGCATCATCACTACTCTATATATCCCATGCTTTAAAGTTTATCTACAATTTTGTGAAAGAGGATTAATTGATGACTATGAAAGTGGCAATCCTAACCAATTCCACTATAATAAATAAAAAAACTAGTTGTACAAATTAAGGCCGCCACTAATTTGGCTTCTTTCACTTACCAACTAGGTTGATGTTGGGATCGAAATAATGAAGCGTTATATAAAAGTTAATAATACAAATATTGAATGATGATTAATTAGATAACAGAAAGTAAAATATTTTGAAAGATGTATGATTTTTAATATGATTTATGTTTTAAAAATATAAAATTATGAAGAGAATAATTTCTCCTCTAAAAATGCATTGGTTTTAAAGGACTCGATATAAAGAATTCGAGCAGTATAATTATCTACTGTACACTCGTATATATGGTAGAGTATATAATGAATAATTTAGTATTTAAAACTCACTAATCCAACTAATAAGATATTTTGTATCAGGAATTTTATTTTAAGTCTAAAGACTCGAATACGAAACCTCTCGTTAAATTGCTAAAGTATAATGAATTCTTTACAAAAACGTGTACAAATATATGTGTGTATTAGTGTACGTATGACAAGAGTGGATAAGATAAAAGATGACCACACCATGAAGAAGAGGTACATATAGATAGTAGCTTTTTAATTAAAAACAACACGTTTTATATGCTTTTAAAAAAATGTATTTTACTACACAATGATTACAATTCTGAGCACCATTTCTGGTCAAACCAAACTTTAAATAAGGTGTTTGAATTTTAAAAATTGTTGAATTTAATTGTAAATATTAGTTTAAGAGATTTATATATATATATAAAAAAAAAGTTCTTTTAACGGAAGTAAATTTGCAGTAATTACGATTCAGATCACTAATCATCAAAAATCTTCATGAGATGGATGAACTTCTTTTCTCCACAACTTTAAAATTCTTCTCATTGATGCAAAGAATTAACCCTAACCCTAGCTATTTTCTAAGAGTTTAGAATATGTTAAAGAATTTCAAGAAATTAAGAAATTGATTTGGGAATTTACACAAAAAAGGATTAAAATTTTATGCATGTTATACTCCGACACGTGTCCTTTAGGATAAAGAAGGTAGTTATTTTAAAAAAAAACTATAATATGATATGGAAAATGTCATTATCAAAAATGCATTGTATCAATTAAACATTGTATATATATTTATATGTAAGTGTATAGTTGATTGGCCATTCAAGCAAATCATTCCTTAGTGGGGGAATTAATATCATGACATTCTATTATCTTTTTTGGAAAATATTAACCATACTTTTTTTAATTACTTATATCATTTTTTTAGAGTATTAATTCTAGTGATGAAGTGATTATGTTGGTGTATTTTGATGATTAGGTAAGTTTCGAGATATATTTAGAGCTAAATTAGAGTTAAATAAGGAAGGAAACCATATAGAATGAGTTCACATTCGACACTTAGTCATATAATTGAGAAGTTTCAAATCATGCCGTACAGTAAAAATTGCATTGTGTCGAGTAGGACCACCGTGCCATCAAGGGTGTCCGCCCAAATCGTTTATTTTTTCAATTCTAGTAGGATTTGGATTTTAAGCCCCTATTGTAATGTACTCTATAAATACATTTTAAACACGATTTTTTAGATAACTTTTGACCTCGTAATAAGAACTAGCTACGAACCGTTGGATGGAGGTCAAAGTTTATTGAGTTCTATTTCTTGTTTAGATAATTATGAGAGTTGAATATAGTTAACAACTAATCACAAGTATTTATGGGTTTGACACTTTAATCATATCACTTTATTAGTTGTATGACCGCATATACTTGTGTGTACGTTTGAAAGCAACAAAAGTTGAAATTGTTAGACATAAAACACATTTAATTTCCTTTTTATTATATTTTTTATATAACATATGATCGATGCACTAACTTTAAGATTGTACAATACCCATACTTTAGCCTTTATTGACAACTAAATGTTTTGAAGAAATAAGGAATCAATAGAGGTTGCTTCACAAGACTAACTTAGAATATTCCATTTGTTGATTGTTACCTTTTTTTAAAATTTCTTTTTCTTTTAGACTTAGTTGATAAAGAAATAAGATAAAAATTGTACCTTAGTTGATAGAGAAATAGTATATAAAGTTGAAATTGGAAAACGAATATGTTTCAAGAGTCTATTTATGTGGTTCTAGATATAGACTCTGGATTTCTGAAGATAAACATCAAAATCCTTTTGATAGTTTTTCTTGGCAGGTAGAAACGGAACGTCTACAATAATCTGACTTGAATTACTGGTTTTTGGAAATCCTCACAACACGAATGATGAAATTCTAGCTAGTTGTTCTATTATATATCATGGAAAGTCACGAACGAACTCGTGGATCTTTTAACAACCTTTTTATTATGACTGAACCCAACCTGATAATATTTTCCGACACTTGTCTAATAAAAAATAATGTGCATATTCAACCATTCATTTTTTTAATGCCTAGGACCACTTTGGAAATTTCTAACAAGGTATTTTGTTTTAGCTTCTCTCTTTGTCATTGTTGCCTTCTTAAAATGGGAACTTTAATTTACACTTGTGTTGTCTAATGGAGAAAGGAAAATATCACTTTCATTGCTTCTTGTTTTTCTCCTTTAAGAATTCAAATTTATTGGTGGTATGAAAACTTTCTGGTACAAATCCAGAAAAAAAAAGATGACGTATCGTTAAAGGTTATGATGAAATAAATAAGATCTTTTCATTTTTAATCATAATCTCGGGTATGAGCCTCAGAAATAAAAGAAAAGTAGGGAGCACTTCCCTTTTCAATGAGTCTTACGCGTAGAGACAAATTCAGTATTTGAAGTTTATGAATTCCTATAACAACTTCAAGTTTATGTACAATAATCCTTGATTTTCAATTAATGAATTTCTTAATAGAAACACTGAATCTGTGTAAAAGTTATTGAATTCCTATGAACTCATACACTATGTTTTAAATATACCTAATTACGTGATGTAAGTACGTATTAGCTTAGGCATAAAAAACTAGTACAAGACATCGAGTGAAAAATCAATAAATAAATACATGTACATATATATATGTCATATGTATGTCATATGTCAACATTACAACAACTCAACAAGTAAGAGAATTTCAGAGGGAACTTCCTTAGAAAAATCAACAATTAATATTTAAAAAAAAGTCAATGTTCAGTACTTTTCCATAGTGGGCTGCAAGATTAATATATTATGATATTGATAGGAAATTAGAGGAGGATGGAGAGTATTCTTATCAAGAATCGGAATTTTTATTAAGAGAATTTAAAATAAAATTAAAACAGATAAGTATGTATGACTAGATGTGTTGGGTTTCATATTTGATTAATTAAAATTCTTAGGAAATAATCTTCTAGCTAAATAAATTATTTTAATTTTTTTTTATAAAAAAAGATAAAGAACATAAATTCTAAAAATCACATTTCATATTGATCGTGAATCAATAATTTGTACTCTAGACTTTATTCCATAGGACTTGCACCATTATTTACAATTTTATATTCCAAACTAACATAGTAGATACATGATGATTAAACCTAGTTAAAACAAAAATGACATAATTAGCAAAAGTCATAATCCAAATTAACTACAAAAGCGTTAAAAACCAAAAGGCATAGAAAAATACTTCAAAGTTGAGAATAAGAAGGAAAGAGAATAGTCCCATCGATCCGTCTCAAATTAGTTATCATAGTTAGTAAATTTTGACCAACGTTTTTAAATATATATTTTCATCAAATTGACATGAGAAAAGTTACAAATTGTTGTATTTTTGGTATAGTTCTTAATATATAATTTTTAATTTTAAAATATTGTATTGATCAAATTCAATTTTAGCATCGAAAACTAATCAAATTTATTTTCAAAAAGCATATGGTAGATAGGAAATATGAAGGTTGAGGATTAGAGTAGAAGGTTAGTATATAATTACACGTTGTCTTTCCATTATCAGTGGTATTATTATTTCTTTAGTCTCCTACTTTCTTAGACTTCGATTTTATTTTCACGTGTTATTTTTTTTTCTTCGATTTTCATATTGATTGTTGCCGCTACTGGTATTTTTTTATTGGTTTTCTTTTTCTACTTGTTTTATACATTTTATTTGAGTAGAAAATCTATTAAAACCCCTCTTTAACCTTATAGATTGTGTTGGTGTAATATACCACAAATATAATAAATTACAGTTGAAAATAAAATGACAAAATTGAATAAAAAAATATTCAGGCTGAGGTGCGGGTATCTCGCTCTCTTTAAGTAGAGAGAGTCTACTGCGGCATTAATCTACACTGATCCAACAGAATTACTCTTGACTTGTTTCCTCTAAGATACAACAGCCTAACAACGTTGTACAACTCAAGCAACTCCGGATTAGTTGAAGAGTTCAAAGCTCCACATAAAAACACCTTCCTTCAACATATAAATACTCTCTTTTGTATATCGAATATAGTAGAAGACTTAGAATATTTCTTCTTTGTCTCAACTCTCTCTTTCACTACACTAATCTCTCAATGTAAACACAATATATATTACTCCTCATCTTTTTCACTTTATATTTTCTTGTATGTCTCTTCTTGTATTCAACCGCTGTTATTAGGGTAAGTGAATGACCTATAGGTTACATGAGTTACAAGAATAAAGAGGAAGAATAATGAGTGGAATTAGTGGTAGATCTTGACAGTAGTGTTTACAAGAGTTACACCATAATAATGACCACATTCTTGCAATTTATATCCACTAACATATGCACTTAATATTTTATTTTAATAATTAAATACATATATACTAACATATAAGGGTGTCACGACACAGACCGTCGTGATTGACACCCACACTAACCCTCCGGTGGGAGAACCGTTACTACAACCCAACTAAGCAGGTTTAAATGTAGAAATTATATAGAGTTTCCATAAACTCCAAAGGTTTAAATAAACTAGCCAAACTAATGCGGAAGAACAACCCCTAGAACCTGAAAGTCATTGTACCAAAACTCTACTAACGACAAGTGTAAGAACAAGGGGTACAACCCCGAAACTAAACAAACACCTTAAGCAAATAGTTTGAGTCCGAAAAGAGTGGACTTAAACAAGAGAGATCCATGGCAGCCTGAAAGAACGGGCTCACCCTTGAATCCGGTCACGCTCAATAGTCACCTAGCTGAGGTCTATCAATAGCCGCCTGAAGATACCCTGTACTCAACAAAGAACAAGCAAGTGCAGTATCAGTACACAACCACAGTGTACTGGTAGGATCACGCGGCTACAATATAAGCAAGTAATCACAACACAGTAAACATGCATATATCGAATATATACAATATCACCTTTTTCAACAATACACATGCATATAACAAGTCAATGGTCCTCTCATGGAACCCAATTCAACGGTCCTCTCATGGAACCCATACCCAAGCTGTTAGTGTACCGGATCGTGGTACTCGTTCCAAGTTAGTGTGTCGGATCGTGACACCCGTTCCAATTTATATGTCGGTACGTGACATCCGATCCAATATGTATGTCGGTACGTGACATCCGATCCAATATGTATGTCGGTACGTGACATCCGATCCCAATTAGTGTGTCGGATTGTGACACCCGCTCCATTCAACATACCACAATCACAATCACAATCACAATGTACATTCTCACAATCATACAATTAAGAGGTGATTCATGGCATATAGTTATTCGTTCATACTCATTTACATTTGGTGTGATCAATAATGCAACATTCGCATACATACATGCAATACAATGAAGCAATTACTAACATATATCACACAAACATGAAATCAAAACCATCACCTACCTCGAACAAAGCTTGAATCCCCTAAGAAACTTGATTCTTCCCCTTCCGGATTCTTTCCGTTTGTTCTTGGTCTACAAACAATAATAATAATGCAAGGATCAATAAACGAAGCTTAATTACCCCGATTATAATCAAAATTATCAACCCTAGGCCAAACCCATGATCCCAATACCCAACTTAGGGCTTTTTCCACCATTAACTTCATGCCAAAATCCTCTCCGAACGATAATTACCCATGAATTTACGTTCTACGGATCGAAAAATGGATTAGGGGAGTAAAATCATTACCTTTAGCCCCAAAATTCGTCGAAAACCTTCAAGAAATAACCCTGGGTCGTCCCTTAGCTCTCAAGAACGAAACTTGCAGAAAAATAACGTTTTTGGGTTTTAATACCGACTTATTTCGCGATTGGCCCGCTACAGCGGGACCCATCCCGCTACAGCGGCCCGGCTCTGGCGGAACTAATCCTGCTCTGGCGGCTTGCGCGGAGATAGAACGTCGGAATTAGAGTTTCAAACCCCCATTTCACAACACACCTTCAACCGATGACATTCAAAAATAACTCGTTCACGCTAAGATCAGTTTCGGGGGTTCCACTCGCCCGAATTCGATTTCGTAAAGTCGTACGGGTTCCTTAACGTCTTAGTTATCTACTCATGTGATCAAATTTGTAATTAGATCTCTCATTCATTACCAGATTTCCCTAGACCTCACTGACTCAGATTTCGTCCAAATCTGGGCTAGGCTAGGAATTCTCAAGTTACTACTCAACAGTTTTCTGACCCCAATTCTTTCCCTATTGGCTTTTCCCTAACGACGAAATCATGTCGTTACAAAGGGTAAAGTTGCACACACTTCACCATCGTCAAAATGTAGAATATTACTGAATATGTTGTTATTGAAACATGACAACCAATATGGAACGGAAGAAATAAGAAATAAAGACAGGACAACTTTTTGAAAATTATGTCATGAGTTCCATCCAATATTAAATGCACACATAAGGACTATTTATTTATAACTTATGATTAAAGTAAACAAACCGACTTTATTTTTGTCCACACATTGAGGATGACTTATGTTGTATTGTTTTCTTGATAACTTTAAAGTGGTATATTTTATGGGTTGAAAATTATCATAAAAGAGACTTGTGTGGGAAAAAAGTGAACAAATTAAAGTTAATTTTTTTTTTAGATAAAAAAGGAAAGGATAGATAACCACACAAATGCAACAATTTTTGATATGTTATTTTCACAAAAAAAAGATGATTGACAATGTTGATGTATATATGTCTTCTTAATTAATTCATTAAATTATTAGTTAAAAGATTATTATATATCTTCGATTTAATTTCTAATTTACGAGAAACACTTTTTTCTTGAAATATTATTTACTTTTTTCTAAAAAAGAATCACTATTGATAACACTATTATGTAGGGTTTAAAGATAGCAATCTAGGCGGATTGCAACTCAGACTCATTTTTATTCAACTCGTTTTTTATCCATTTAAATTTAACTCAACTCATTCATTTGCTACCACCATTTTCTCATTCTTTTGTCTAATTTGTTTGCATAGTTATACAAAAATTTACACTTCACAATTATAATTTGAATTTTTACATAATAGAGCATCCCAACAAAGAACTTAACAAAAAAAAATTATTATCTTTACTTTTTTCAAATTAAGTCAATTTAATCACCGTATAATCAGTATACAATTTTATATATATACTTCTTATACTAAGTATATATATCGATGATGATTACAAATAACTGGATTGAAGAACTTGGGCCCAATACTGCTAAGACCTAAAAAGTGCAGCCCAACACTAACGATCCAAGAGTGATAGTAATAAATAAAAAAATATTATTTACATAAATCGCATAGTATTAAGAGCTAATTACATTATTTTTCTACTCTTTTTAAATTGAAAAAATTTCTTAAAATTTATGGACTTCCGGATACATCACTGGATTTTCGGATACATTACTGGATTTCCGTATACATCAGCAGACATCATAATAAATAGGCGAGGAATGTATCCGAGAGGGGAGGGATGTATCAGATAGGGGATAGGACATTCAGATACATAGGGGGGGAGATGTATCCGAGAGGGGATAGGATCCGGATACATAAGGGAGGGATGTATCAGAGAGGAGAGAGATGTATCCGAGAGGGATAGGAATGTATCAGCGAGAGAGAAGTGATGTATTCGAGAGGGATTTTTGAAATTTTTGTAAATGGTAGGAAATTTTAGAGACCATGGTAAAATAAAATATGTATTTGAGTGATTTTTCCTTTAACTTGTAGATGAGTTATATTGAGTCATCGAGTTACCAAATGAACGGTCCATTCACTCATTCAAACTTGAACAAATTGAATGAGTTATATTTCCATCGACTAATTTTATCGCCCCTCCACATACATCTTATCAAGAAAACACTTGCAATATTAAGGACCCAAACAAAATGCTACAAATCGATATTATTGATGCAATAATAATGAAATCAAAATGACCAATATATTATTAATCTCATGATTAATACAATGAAATAATTAAATTCATGAATCTTCATGAAGAACATGAATATTTTCATTCATCTTTTTTGTGCATTCACACAAACACATACATGGTCAAGACAAGTAGGCAACAACTTTGGACCACAAAAGCTAACACAATCTGAAGCATCATTACATGGTTTGTCTGCTGCTTGCACCATTAAATCTGCGGGAAAAAATAATTTTGTGACTTTACTGTTATGATAAATAAAATTTAGCGAACCATATATAAGAAAATAAAAGAAGATGAATAAGAGTAAGAATTCATACCAGATGAAATAAAAAATAAAGCAAAAACAAAAAACATCTTTGAGAATTGTCTCTCCATTTTTTTGTTTTTGTTTTGATATTTGATAATAATAAGTTATTATTAATAACTCTACTTAGTTAATATCAAGAATATATATAGTGGTATAAAATTGGATGTAGATTAATAGAATCTATGAAGTCAACTATTGGTTTTGGTAAGAATGGATGTAAAAGGAAATAAATTTAATTTTTCAATGATTTATGGAATATGAACTATTGGTTTGGTAAGAAAATGGATGTAAAAGGAAAAATATTAATTTTTCAATGATTTATGGAATATGATTATATGGACTATTGATTTGGTAAGAAAATGGATGTAAATGGAAAATATTAATTTTTCAATGATTTATGGAATATGATTATATGAGCTATTGATTTGGTAAGAAAATAGATGTAAAAGGAAAAATATTATTTATTCAATGATTTATGGAATATGATTAAATGAACTATTGATTTGGTAAGAAAATGGATGTAAAAGGAAAAAAGATTAATGTTTAGTGTTTTATGGAATATGGTATCATTTGTTTTTATTAGATAATCATGTTTGATTTTAAAATGTATATAAGTCCTTATTAGGTAACATGATAATTCACTTGTGAGATTTTTGAAATATAAATTTGTTGGTGCACCATCAACAGATAGAGATGGCAAAATCAAACTTAATTCGCTCAATCTATTTAAGTTTGGGCAGATTATTGACCCGCCTATTTATTAGCTAAATATATTATAACTCATTAAAAATATTTTAAATTGACTCATGAAAAATCTGTTAAAATTTGATATGTTATATATAGCTAAAATAAAAGAAAAAATAATTTTATTAGATACTAAATCCTTGTCGAAAAAATAAAAGAAAATTTTACCACATAAAGCAAATAGAAAAATCATCATTTTTGAGAATTGTCTCTCCATTTTTTCTTTCTAGATAATGCTAATTGTAACACTGCAATTTAAAAATATATCTTAATGTAACTATCAAGAATATATATTGTGACATAGAATTGAAGGTAAATTGGTACAAATCTATGAAGTAGATTATTAGTTTCCTAATAAAATAAAAGGAATGTAAAAGGGGAAAGAATAATAATTATTCATTAATTTATGGAATATGATTTTCATTAGTTTTATTACATGGTCAAACAATGTTTGAATATAGAATGGAACAAATCTATGAAGTGAATTATTTGCGCAAGACAGTGAAATTTTGTTGATAAATGGGAAAAGACTCATAAATATTATTTATCTATATAAAAAAGTTCATAAATATCATTATTCTATTTCACGTTTTGGTCTAAAATATCCCCAATTTATTTTTTTGTCTCAAAATTTTTTCTAACTTATTGAAAATGGCTCGAAAATAGTCTTTGTCACGATCTGAGCCTACACCCTGGACGTGGCCGACACTCGAGAACCATTGCTGGTCCCCAAGCGAACTCTCATCCTGGCTGACTACAAGCTGAAAACTAACTCAAGCAATAATAAGCAAGAACTCGAGAACTCAAAACTCAACGATACTACTCTTCTCAAGAATACTCAATTCATAGAGTTCATGCTGAAATATAGACATGAACGAATCAACTCAAGAATCTCAATGCGTAACATGTAGCAATTCAATAATTAGGAATAGAGTTTCAAAAAGGATCAGGAACTCAAGAACTCAAAATCAACTCAACAAAAGCTCTTGAACTTTTCTCTTAAACTCACTTTAATTTTGAATGTGAACTAGGACATGTGATTAGAACATGTAGGAATTCTCAAAGGTAAATGGAGCCTTTAGGAGCTAATACAATGAAGGGAAACATAGCCATAACTTAAAGGAATATGCGACGGATGAAACAAAGAAAAGAATGGGCCCAATACTCCTTGGCGTACTGCTGGCGCGCCGCCCCAAGGCCTGAACTTCAGAAGTCAGGCCTTGGCATACTGCTGGTGCGTCGCGCCAGGGCCTGAACTACTGAAGTTCAACCTTGGTGCGCCGCCCCAGACCCCTCCCCAGCAGCCCGATGAATTTTCAAGCTTAAATTAAGGGCCTTACTCGTTTATTCTCAAACACAACATGATTACATGAAGAATTCTACTCAATCTCCTTTGGGAACAGAACTTTTACCAAAGATCCAGAACACCAAAGAATTCACAACCTCCATTGTTAAAGAATTGAAGAACAATCAAGAACTACTCAAGAATCCCTTATATACAACGATTTCATGGATAAATTCGATGTATGGCGTGCTGACGAACAAGTCCAACACTGTGAGAAGCCTTACATACCTGGAAAGAACAATGTTCTTGGCGAAACTCAATAAATCTTGAAGAACGCTTGAAAACCTAGCTTTTCTCCTCTTGGAACCTCGCTCTAATTTCTCTAAGTATTTAGGAAAGTGAAAAGGTGGTTTAGTATCTGATTAGACCCTTAATTGGGTGAGTAAAAATGTGGCTAGGCTTAGTAGGAAAAGGAAAAGACCAAACTACCCTTCTAAAAAATGAATGAGATGCCTTAACTAGAGAGACTTCACTCAAACGGGCGTAACTTTTTACTCCGAGCTTGAAATTAAGCAAACTTGGCAGCGTTGGAAACAGGATTTGAAGACCTTCAATTTGATAGGTCATGGGCCACCTAATTATTTATGTGCTAAAAGATCTAATCGTTTGAAGTTGACCCAAAACGAAAAATTGATGGGTGACTTGTACGAACATCTATTTAGCTCTTTTTGAATCCCGAGGTGTTACAACTAGTGACCTTAATACCTAAGAAAATTTAGGATCACTCGGTACAATCTTATTCACAAATGAAGAATGGTTTGAGTCTTAACTTAGAAATTTTTGGGATGTTACAGTCTTCTTCCGTCTTTTGATCGAAAATACCCTTAACTTTTGTTTTGGTTCAAGAATACCTCACTTCCATCTTTTAGTCTAAAAATATCACCAGACTTTGTTATTTATTTATATTTATATGTCTTATATTCATAATTTTAATATCGATTAAACTTTTACCATATAAAAATTCGTAATTTTGTTATTTAAACAAAATAAAAAAATTGTTCTCTTTTTCCTTTAAACTGTATGTTCTCTAAATTTTTAGTTGAAGTTAATCCTCTTAAGAACATTACTAGACCAGTTGTCATATTTTCTCTCATACCTCAAGTCGATGATTCAAATCTTTCTAAAAACAACTTATCTTTAAACATATGTATTTTATTTTTTCTCTTGAGTTCAACAAATATTTTCTAGATCTTATAACATTGTCAGATCTTAACACAACTCAGATTCCAAATAATTCACTAAATTTATTATTTTTTTCTATTTTTTTTATTATTAAAAAGTTATCAATACAGGGATATATCATTAGCATTTATCATAAACATAAATAATAAAATATCAACATGTGATGCATGAATACAGCGATAGAACAAATCATGTGTTTTAAATGTTAATTTAGATTGATATATTATCAAAAAGAAAATTATTTTAAAAAAAAAAAAAAACATGAATTAGTATAAAAATTCATACCAGTTGAAACAAGAACTAAAGCAAATAGAAAAATCATCATCTTTGAGAATTGTCTCTCCATTTTTTTCTTGATAATTCTAATTGTATTATTGCAATTTGAGAATATTTTTTAAATGTAACTATCAAGAATATATATAGTGACATAGAATTGAATGTAAATTGCTACAAATATATGAAATGAATTATTGATTTGCTAAGAAAATAAAAGGAATACAAAAGGGGAAAAAATAATAAGTATTCATTATTTTATGGAATATGATTTTCATTAGTTTTATTACATGGTCAAACAATGTTTGGATGTAGATTGGTACAAATTTATGAAGTGGATTATTGGTGCAGGCGGTGAAATTTTATTGATAATTGGGAAAAGGCTCATAAATATTTTTTACCTATGTGAAAAGACTCATAAATACCCTTATATTCTCGATCTAGTTTTTTTTTTTTTTGGCTCTAGATTATTCTTAACCAATTGGAAATGACTCAAAAATAATCTTCTTCCGTCTTTTGGTCTAAATATACTTTTAATCTTCGTTTTTGTTTCAAGAATTTCTTAGCTCACTAATTCTTTAATTTTATATGGATATTAAGTCCAATAAAATTTAAATAACTTCACTCATTTTTAGGCCAGGGTTCTTTTTTTTACACATTTTTTTTTCCCTCTGGCCTGTTACTATAATTTACACAGCAGCAATAAGAGTTTTTCTACTTCAACTGAAGTTTAAAGTTTAAACAAATATTATAAAAATCCCAATGTACATAGTATAACACCTCTCACATTTGTATACTTGTATATTCATATGATATATTTGCTCTTTTTAACTCACTCTTCATCAACTGAGAAATCAGGCTCTGCAGGCTTCTGTAGTGAGCTAACTGCATTGGAATCCGAACTCGAATGTTTGTGAAGACCTCTTCTACTTGTTGTCAATCTTGCTGCATAGGCTGCAAAGCCTGATCCAGGTGCAGATGCATTTTTATCCAATTGTACGTTTACCGACTCAGTTTCATTCATAAGATTCTCCAGAGCTCTAAGCTCGGCTGCACCCTTTCGTTTTTTATGTCTACGCCATGCTGCTTGGATGAAACATGCAGCCCAAGTTCGCCACTGGTGTGAGTAGAATCTGAATTTGTGCCTTAGTTGTTTGCTATGTAGCCTCCGGAATTGTGCTGCAACAAACTTTAAGTCCTCTGCTACTAGAGCGAATGACTCTACTTCAGATACTGCTTTTACTGTCCTAGTGGAGGATGGTAGAATCACACCTGGACGTGGGTCGAGTGCCCATGTTAACAGTTCCTCACCACAGAAGTCGCCTGGACCAATGCGACAAGAATTGAAGAAACCAGTACGACCACCATTTGTGGTGTAAGAATCAAGATTCCCTCGAATTATGAAGAGCATTTCGTTGACAGGATCACCCTCGCGCACAAGACAAGTGCCTTGTGTGCATAATGCGGGTTTGAGCCTCTCACATATTGCATCCAACATCCTTTCATCCATTTGATCAAACAGAGGAACCTATCAAGTTTTGACGATGGTTAAGTCAGACAGGTATAGTTCTAACATTTACATAATTAGACACTCAAACTTCGTCTCAACTGGCAAGTAAGCCCTCGTGCACATCTCGTGGACACTCAATGCTGACGTGATACATAAATTTAGGAGGTGTGTAGAAGATCATTTTGTAAGTTGGTGTGTTCAACTGACACAATGGAGACAAGTTGAGGTGTCTAGATGTGCTTACTTACCGGATGAGTCCAAGTTTGAGTGTCTGTTATGTATTATGCCGAAATGCCTTGTTTTTTTTCTTTCTCACACTACTTTCTAGTGTATTAGCATGAATCATGTTTGGTTTCCTCGACTATATTCTAGTATTGCTTCGAGTACTCCAAGAACAAGTTCTTTTAACTTTCATGCATACCAATACTATACTACAAGATGAAACAACTATAGGACTCACCCTTCGAACTAAATCATAGCACAAATGGCGTTTGATATCTCTACGGAGATCTAAAGGAAGTCCTTTCAGAAGAGCTTCCTCATCAACTCCTCTTGTAGCCACCCATTTGTATTGATCATACTTCCGTACAGACTGCCTTAGTTCTTGAGGTAACTGCCTATGATGCATCCATTGTTCTGTATCAGTTCTCCTGATTCTCCATTCCTCTAATCTGACAGTTGTTGATTGGAGATACGTCTGCCAATAAAGTGCGTGAGTATATATGTATTACCAACAAAAACAAACTGAAGTCATGTTACAACCCTAAAGGCTTTGAAGAATGTATCAAATGTGACAGTATTTTCGTGTACGGTGGTGGACAACAAGCCTAAAATGCAGTTAAAGGGTACATGAGCGGACTTACTTGCATATTTCCAATCAGCAATGCAAACAGAACTAGGCCGAGAGTTGCAATTATGATGGCAAAACCAATTTCTCCAATGTAAGTGCTTGTCGCAAGATTTTGGCCTAGAGAACTGTGTATCAGACAACATAAAACTGAAGTCAAGATTCAACAACAACATATCCAGTATAACCCCATGAGTGGTGTCTGGGATGTAGGATGTACGCAGACCTTACACCTCTACCTTTGTGGGCAGAGAGGTTGTTTCCGATAGACAGTGAAGTCAAGATTCATTTATTTTTTTAAAAGTTCTAACGAAAAACTGGAGCCAAAATCTCCTATATATAATCATCAGCTATCCACCAGTACAAGGAATAATTGCTCATACAAATAATAAACTATGTCAAACTGTCTAGGCAAATTTACATTTCTTATTTTCTCGAACACAAAAGCGTTATCATGTAAAGGACTGCAGAAATATGTTTTTTTTCTAAAAACAAAGCCATTTCGAGGGAACGCAAGTTCCAAATCCACGATCACATACAGTAATAGAAGAATTTCAGATTCTGTTTTCACTTCCCTAAACAATTTAAAAATGCCTTACCTTAGGTTCTTCAAGCCCCACCATAGGCAGTAGAAGTATTTGTTGAAAAACGAAGCAGTTGTAACATTAGCTGTCACGGCATCACTGTAAATGCCAAAAGGGTAATCACTAGTAGTAGGATCACATTGCTTTGTAATATTGCTGGTCTGGAACCAGGCACTTCTTTGTGGTTCCTTGACCCTTCGACAATCAAAATATCCAAAATCACACGATCGCTCCTCAAAACTGCACGCGTGTCTCCAACAAGCTTCTTGCCTCTCAATTGATAGTAGGTACCAGCAAGCTCCTCCTACCTATATTTGCAAATAAGAAAATTTCATTGATTTGTATACGAAAAAATACTATTACTACTTGTAATTGGAAGTGGCTTATGAGAACAAGCTTGGATAAAAACTGTATAAATTTTGTACAACGAAGTAGGACTGAAATTCAGTCTCAAATAGTCCCAAATTTTAGATTTGAACCCCCTCTCGACATTCCAGTTCTTTTGAGATATCATTTACTCGAAATAAAGTTCGTTTACAGAAAAATCGTTTTTTAGAACTTGAACTTTGAGCTTCTTTAATGTCTGACAATAGAGTTACACTCATTTTTAGTTTATTTTTCTTCCTCGAGACCTGCTTGCTCTTTTCCGAGCAAATTACTCAATTGTATAATTTCAATGCTATAGTTATATGCAACCAAAGTAAATTCTTAAAAATTGCTATTCGAATCCACTTACATGGCTGGCTAACATGTAAAGCATCAAATTGTAAGCAGCTCCAGCCCATGCTGTTTCAGTAACAACACCGGTAGTCTTTACTATTTGTGATGACAGCGGAAATATGAGATAAAGTCTTGGGAGGTACTGAAAAATGATAATGAATCTAAGGACATTCTTCGTATTCGCCATTGTTGAGCCACTTAAATTAGGGATAATGCCCCAAATTAATACCTGAAACACATGGACAGCAATATTCGTTAACAATATCAACTTTAGTCCACTAAGGAATGCAGTTAACCGAATTTTACAGTTGACAAACCTGTGGTAAAGGCAGGGCAGCAATGAGATCAATCCAGAAACCTTTTTTGTAGTATCTTTGAGCTATTTTTGAAGAATCTATAACAAGCTCTCCTCTCCCAAATACTCGAGAAGATGGAGCAACATAAGCAGTTCTAAACCGAATATATATCTGAATCATATAAAAGACATCAGCTATTGATCTAATAACTGTAAGGGCAATTTCAAGATTAGTTCCTATATCTATGCAGACTTCATCTTGGACCACCGGCAAGTAAAAGAATAAAGGGTCCACGAATAAACCAATTAAACAAGCTACTAAGAGAATCTTGTTCCATCTACGAACAGTAGGTCCACGAGGATCAAGTATCTTTTTCTTCACTCTTTCATAATCTTCTGAGAAAACCCGCGATAATACTTTAGCCTTCAAGGATTTCCCAGTCCTGTCAGGTTCCATTTCACTCATTCTACTAGCTGGCTCAGGTAATCGCGATCCATCAATCTTGTACTTAACTTTAATCACATTATCTCCATTCATCGTTGCATATTTTGTTGATTCAAGATCATCTTGGTATCTGAAATTAAAAAATAACTTTACAACATAATCGATGACGATCAACAACAACACCAAACCCAGTATAATCCCACAAGTGGCGTCTGGGGAAGGTAGACTGAACACAAATCTTACAAAACAACAAGACAATCGAAATATCAACAAACAATGAAAACAAGGCAATAGCAACAAACAGAACAACAACAAGATAATCAGATATCGAGGTGAAACAACAAGCAGTGATAGAAGTTTAAAAATGAGGGAAAGACACGAATAGTACTAAACTCTGGGAATCGATGACAATATCATACATAACTTAAACAAACTCTCTGATACAAAAAGATGGGCATAATCGCTAGCAAATGAAAGATCAAACAGAACAAGAACTCAAACTAAATAACATAATGGAATATGTCAAAAAGGGACTAACCTTACGGATCTTAAATTACCATAAGCCATGACCACTAACTTAAAAACTCGTCCCAATAACAGGACTTCAGTCAATTAACCGCATACAAGCGAAGCAACACAGCTCGTACTCAAGAGTTTGAGCACACTATACTCAAAGATGATAATCTCCCAAGAGCTTCAATTATAGGCTTTTGATCTGTGGAACATAACAAAAAGAGAAGGTCTGTGACTATCACGGACGAATAACAAGAAAATGATTCAGGATGAATTATAAGCCAAACAAGACAAAGAGAACTAGCTGTTCTTTTTTCTCTTTCAGTAGAAATCATGTGAAGAACTGAAAAAGTTGAATACATACACACATTACACATAAAGTAGCTAAGACTCTACAATTAATACTCCTAACTTTTATAAGTCTAAAATATAGACTAAAAATTCAAGTCAAACTTGTGACCAAGTCTTCAAATCTCATTGTCTGGTTATTTGGTCTATCAAAAACTCCACATCTTTCAGAGAAAAAAATAAAAAATACATCTTTGATTTCTCAGTCCATTGGTTGAAGAATCAGTCAACACCTAGAACCAACCTTAAATGCAATAAATTTATAATATAACAAACAATAACCAAAGAATGCATCAACCCTTTAGAGCATATACTATAACAAAACAAAAAAAATTAGTCATACATTCTATAGTGAACAGACAAAGTCATGTACACAGCAAGAAAGAAAAACAAAAAGCAATACAAATATTGATGGAAAACAAATTCTACTACTAAAAGGGGTTGCTCGGATGGTAGGCACCCTCCGCATGGACCACCTCCAACCATGAAATTATGAGTTCGAGTCAATAACGGAGCAAAAATAATAAAAATATTATTACCCTTTGATAAAGCAATAAACCAACAATCTTTGAGGAACAAAATGCAGTATCAACACAAAGCTTTATTAAAAAAAATCAAATCTTTTTATTTTCTTTTCAAGAACCCTTTTTTTGAGAAAAATCAGAAACCCAATACACTAAGTAAAACCCAAAAAAGGGAAAGACACAAACTTTTTTATAAATAACCATAATCTTTGATTGAACAAAATACATACAGCATCAATACAAAGCTTTAAAAAAAATTAAAAATCAAACCTTTTATTTTCTTTTCAAGAACCCTTTTTTTGCTAAATTTCAGAGAAAAATCAGAAACCCAACAGACTAAGTAAAATCAAGAATAGGAAAGACACAAACTTTTTTATAAATAGACAAGATTTGTCTCTTCCCTTTGCTATTTGCAGCAACCCCAGTTGCAGAAATTTGGGAGAGAAGGATTTTCAGTTACAAAAAATGGGAATTGATATATATATATATAATAAAATCTGAATTTCTTTATTTTATTTTGATTTTTAGTGAAAGTAGTACAGTATCAGCAAGAAAAAGACAAGATTGTAATTGTGTGAAATGAATATGTTTGTGTCAGAAATACATATTGAAACTCCAATTAACTTCCCGCAAATAAATTTTCTCTATATCCAGATTCGAATTCGAGACATCTGCTTAAAAATGAAAAAGCACTGCACCACAACTCATATTGGTATGTGATTCGAATTCGAAACATCTGTTTAAAAATGAAAAAGCACTGCACCACAACTCATGTTGGTACGTGAAATATATATATATATCCAGATATCCAGGCTAGAAAAAAGTTCACTACTGGCTTAACTCTGGATTTTTATTTTTTTTTGGATTTTCTAAAAATCCAAGGAGTTGACTAAATGGATAGTGTCACGTGGCAGTGTAAACATATGCCGCTATTTAATTTTATTTTTACACCGATTTATATCAATCCATAAATAGTCCAATTTTAATTTTAAATTTGAAATCAACATTTGTTTATGAATTATGCACAAAATTACAATTTCAAATTCTTCAAAAAATGGATTTTATCCGTTATCGTATTGTATTGTTAGTTTAAATATCATGCTTGTTTTGATTGTTACTTAAATTATATTGTATCGTATCGTTTAAATCGGTAACAACGAAAAGACCTATTTTTGTAACAACTGATTTAGTGTGATCACGTCGTTATCTTAATATTTTCTTTGTTATCTTAATATTTTCTTCTCATTTTGTTTTGATTTGTTATTTAATAATCATATTTCATCTTTTATCCTAGCCTTTCAAAATAGTTCTACCTCGTACTTTACTTTTCTTGTAAATTTATCATTCAAATTATGGATGTGTCACATTATGTAACGACGGAGGAAGATACAATTTATTCAAATAATGTATTAATTAAAATAATACAATACGATGGACTACAATACAATACAATACAATACTATACATCATGAAACAATATGTAACAACCATCCAAACAAAGTACTAAAGAATAACTTGTAATTGTTATTGTTGACTAGTGAATTATTGTAAGATTATGTGCCTTTGAAAGTTTGTAGGAATAACATGTAATCGGAAATATTTATTTATAAAAGGACATGGATAATGCATTTAGTAATGTGACGTTTTAGGATATTATGATATATTGTTTATGAATTATGATTTACTCATTTGGAAAGATTATATAAAAATTAAGTTTTAATTGTTTTCACAACTTCAAATCATGTTCAAACGGGTTGTGTTTGGCAATGAATATAAATTTGAGTTTTTTTTTTTTTCCGACTTTTGTGAGTAACTTAGAGGGGGGGAAGTGAAAAATACCATTTAATTATTTTTCAGATTCTTGAAAATTCTGAAATTCAACTTTGTCAGATGTGCTTTTTGGAGTTCAACTTTGAAAATTTTTTTTATAGTCAAACGTCTTTTAAGTATCTAACTATTCTGTCTACCAAAATTTAAGTATATAAAAGAATTGTTGAATATTGTTTGTCATTGCGATTCGAGCTCTAGGGTATGTTCTGTATATTTAAAAAAATCTAAAAAATATTTTTCAAAAAATATTTTCAAGAGAAAACTATTTCAATATTCATGACTCTCTAAAACTTTAAAAGAATATTTCATATGGACTAATTTATTAAGTAATTGTTTTCTTTTTTCTTAAAATATTTTTCTCCTAACTTGTTTTGACCTTTCATAAAATTGTACGGACATTTGGGGCTTGTACTTTGTGGAAATCTAGTCTCTTGGGAAAAACATTATGTTCCTTAATTAGCAACAAATGGAATCTAAACCCCCACTATTTTGGTTAGTCAATTAAATTTTAATCTTTTTAAAACCCAAATTGGATTAAGAAAGAAAGATTTAAAATTGTTTACCTAAGAGTGAAGTTAGATTGGTGGATCATCATCATGATTTGAGATTAAATTGATTTAAAATTAGAATTTTGTTTGGACATGTAATTTAACGAGTAATACTTTCAAATATTTGAAATGTATATATATTTTGATAATTTATGTATGTAAAATAATGTTTACTGTCACGATCCAAGTTATTATCCGCATTGATCTAATAGATTCTACATAGTTGTCTCTTTTGCTATATTGTTCTTATGTCTAAAAGTGTGCATACCATGTGAACTTGTGTTATGTCTTATAAGAGTTTCACTTTTTTCTCTCGATCATTTCAATGTGAATTCGCCTAAAGTATCACGAGCTCTCCTTTTTTAAAAGTTTGTCAGTATTTCGACTCACCCACGTCGGTCCGTTCTCTCTGCTAGCATCATATAAAGTCTCCTCTTTAGGGACTCAACATCCTCTTTGATTTTCCCCACCACCGTACATACTGAGGGAGTGTACGATTTTGATACCATATTTATCACGATTCATGACCACACACGTTGTTAGTTTTGGCTCAACAAACCTCATAGATTCAACTTGTTCTTTGGATTACACAATCATTAAACCTAAAAATGCATGTATTTTGTGAACTTGTGCTACACAATATAAATATTTTCATTTTCCTCTAACACATCCCGATACAAAATTTGCTCAAGATATCATGTGCACCCTCTCTTCAGAAATTTTCTAGTCCTTTTTCGCGAGCCTCCCTCTATCATGGCCATCAAGTTTATAATATGTTATGTTTTAAAGTATATCCACAAAATTGTCCAAAATTGTAATTAAATGAATAATCCAACATGCAAAAAGCGTTAATTGAATAAGTGTTAAAGAAAATATGAGAGAAGAGAATTGATTCACTTTAAAAGAAGATAATATTCTTCACTGTTTTTTCTACTTTAGCATCATTCATTAACCACATTGTGTTATTATAAAGAAAGGGGAAAATAGTGAAAATTTCAACTTTAAATGAGTACCAATAAGTCAATATCATTAGTAGATAAATTAGTGTTTATATTCACAACCTTTATGCTTGAAAAATTGACCAATAGTTGCATTATTCATGTTGTCCATCAATTGCATGAATAGTAATACTTCTAGAAGAATGAGAACTCCACTTCTGATATAATTTATTTTATGATACGAGCTCGATAAAATTCAGTAATATTAATTGTATATATTTTTTAAATTTTTATTTAATATATAAAAATTATCAAATTTAGAACTCTATAAATTCAATAAACTAAAATTCTGAATTCACAAAATTTAAATTGTGAATCTACACACACGCCGTCCAAAAAACTTTTTTAAATTTTAAGCAGAAATTAAAAGATGAATATAATTTATTTATTTTTTATAAAAAGGAAAAATAATCCAACTGGATAGTTTGACAATAGGGGTTAAAGGGAGTTCAATCATTGTCCTAAATTTATTTTGTCTTAGGTCACAATTGTCAAAGGGATGTTTAGGTAAGATTGAAGTTTGTTAGATGCTTAGCTATCAATGAGTAGAATTGAATTATAACTATGACTTTTGGAAGATTCACATGTGACTAATACATTGAACAAGCATGTCGGAACCAGAAGTTCAGATACGAATTCGATTGAATTCGATATTTTTTATTCTAATAATATATTGACATTTTAAATAAATGTATTAATTATTAAATTTAGAATGCAATTTGATTTTATGTGTGTATATAATACACGTATAATCTTTATAACTAAAAGAGGATATAATAAGTGGAACCATATATGCATGATATTAATCTATATATTATATATTATTATGTATTAAGATGGAGACAGATTAGTCAGCATACATGTCTAACTATTAAATTAAATAAATCACTAGCTTAATTATATTTGTTTGATGTCTTAATAATAATTAGATTTGATTTACTTACTAATATTATTGCACGCTTGTAATTATACGAAGCTCCAGTTATTACATTAGTTCATTGTTGTTACTGTTTTTTTTTTTGTATGCTATGTAAGGCTTTCGATAGCACTTTATTTCGTTGTTACTACTTCCATTTTTGTTTTTGTTTTTTTCTAACTGCTTTGAGATGCCTTACTTGAGCTGAGAAGATTGATTGGAAACAATCTTTCCGTTTTTATGAGGTAAAAATAACCTATAACTACAAAGGTTGTGTACTTACCACCCTCCTAGCTCAAATCCTATTTGTTAGTAGTAGTACAAAGTTGTACTTTATTATATCAAGTAGGCGTTTGACTATGTAATTTGAAGTTCAAATTTAAATTGAAAAATAGATTTTTATGTATAATATGTCTATTATTTTCCTATTACGTAAGAAATTAACCACCTATTAATTATGTAGGGTTATCTTAGCTTCCAATTCAATGCACAAACACTACTTATAAATGAAATATATGCTTATTTAAAGCACTATAATTAATGCTTTTACAAATAAATAAAATGTAGCTTCAATGAAGTGCTTATATAATTCATTGAAGAAACAAGAATGTACATGTTATAGCCTTGAATAAAAGGGATGGCCAACAATCAATTCATAGGAGACCATGACTATCAATCTTAGCTAGACCAAGGTCCACATCTTGTCAATTGGTTTTGTAATTTTTTAACAAATTTATTTGTAATTATTGGGCGGTTCGAGTCCGAATCAGGATCGAATATGACACCTACTTGGTGGGATTAGTTGAAAAATTAAGTTGTGTCTTTACTATTTTTAATTATAACTTTTGATATAAACGTAAGCGTTCGATCCTAATAAGTAATATCAGCACAAAAATCATGTGACCCATGAATTCGATTTTCAAGAGTAACATATTGCATAAAGCAAGTGTTGGGAGATGAATTGTTAGTTAACAGCAATATATTATCCATGGGAAGGCCTAAGAGGGGCCTGGGATGATGCGAGTCAGAGTCATGATTGAATATGATATTTTCTTAGTGAATTTAGTTAAGAAATAAAGTTACACCCTTGTTATTAGCTATAATTTTTGACATGATCAATTATAAACACTTGAACCTAACAAATGACATCAGAACCAGGAACGTGCGTTATGTTTGGTACTCTACTCTATTATTTTTTTCTTAAATTCCGTACGGATTCAAACTATGTACTATATAAATTGAAACAGAAGGAGTATATAATTGCATGACGGTGGGGGGTTTATTTGTAAATTCACATTGAAGTTAGAACTGCCGGCAGAGAAATTAATGTAAGGTGTTGGGTTGGGCCCCCGACATTGACAGCGAGATCTCGCGGCCCAAAGCCCATCTATATTATATTGGCCCACATGAAAATGCAGATGTTGGGAGTGGGCCCATTTGACGTTAGCTTAAAGAAAAAAAACTTTATAATAAACAATTTCATAAAATAATAATAATAATTAAAAAAAAAGAATTCTAACCTTATTTTTTCTCTAGTGGAAAAGATGAAAAATTGTACTTATGGTACTATTTTGTTGTACTTTAAAAATGTTTCGTCTTACTGTTTTTTCTTGAGCTGAGAGTTATTGACTATTGGAAATAGATGATTTATCTCTGGGATAATAGTAAGATCGGCATATATTCTATCTTTCCTCGATTTTACTTTATGATATGGGTATGTTGTTGTTGTTGAGAAAGATCAATAAATAATAAATTTCGGACCTTGTTTTTTTTTCTCAAGTAGAAATCTATTGTTTCTCGTACTTTGATTATCTATTATTTAGTTGTAGTTACCGTTTAGAACTAGACAACTTTGAAATGTTTTTCCTTTAGTTGAGGGTTTGTCGGAAACAACCCTCTCTACCTTTAAGATAGGGAATAAATTCTGCGTACATTCTATCATCCACAAACTCCATTTTGTGAGGCTACACTGAATGTATTATTGTTGTTGGGAAAGACCAAAAATTAAGAAATTTTGAATTCAGACCTTGTTTTTTTCTCAAGTGGAAAAGAACTAAAAATATGTTATTGTATGTTGTTTCTCGTACTTTGACTATCTATTATTTTCTTGTAGTTACTGCTGGAATGATTTTATTCTTTTTGTGTGGACGACTTTGAACTGTTTTTTCCTTTAGTTGAAATAATTTCTCTACCTCTACGGTAGGAATAAGGTCTACGTATATTCTATTATCCACAAACTCTACGTTGTGAGACTACACTGAATATATTATTATTGTTGAAAAAGACGGAAAAATAAGAAATTTTGAATTCAGACCTTGTTTTCTTCTCAAGTGGGAAAGAGGAAAAATCAATAAATTTTATTTTGTGGTTTTTTGAGTTTAGACATTAGATACAGGCTGGCAGGACGGTTGTTGTGTGGTTCCTGCCTGCCTTAACTCGCAAACATTTCAACCCGCACCATCCCGCCCCACATGGCAAAATTTTCTATTTTTAACTCGCCTCGTGGAGCATAGAAAATTTTTCTATTTTCTTTCTTAAAATGTACCATATGATAGTATCATATTTAGACCTGCTTAGAGAAATCTAGGAAATGACTAGTAGTATACAACTAAAAAGAGCAAAGCTCAGTGCATAAAGCATTACGTCTAAGCAGAATTCGAGAAAGGGTCACACCCCAGGAGGTGTGTGATGTATACAGGCTAACCTAGGATCATTTACAAAGGAAAGACGACTATTGTAAACTTGTTTACATCAATTGAAAAAAAAATGCCTTTTGCGCGTAAACCTGTAGTTCTCTAATACTAGAAAAGCGAAAAAAATGAGCACCTATGTTGTTTTACCTGGAGCATGACCCCGTCAACACTTGTTCATGTGTACTGTTGGCATATGAAATTTCTCAAATCGCGGTTCAGTTAGATCCACTGATTCATCATCATGTGCACTCCAACTTTTGGAATAGTTGGAATTTGAACTCTTGAGGAGCAGATTCTCGACATATGCAGCTGGAATAACGTCTTCTTTTGGATCACTAGATACTCTACAATGAATGAATGCACAATTTGGCAACAAGCAGTGAGCTGCGCGTTTCTCAGATGTGATTTGCTTGATCTCCTCGGCTTCAACAAAGCCGGAACTTTCTCCATTACTTTTGTTGTCATAACTGAATGAGCCCTATATAATGTGTAAACAGTGTAGCAGGTTTCTCAGCATGATGAATGTTCACTACATATCAAAATTCGAAACATCTACTGATTGAGATCTATTTGTTATTTCTGCATAAAGTTTTGTATTAGTGTCCTCCAGGGCCAGTGGATTCCTAACATTTCAGCTAGATGAAGTTTCTTCTAAATCGGAACGTATATGTACATTGGCATATAAGTACCTAGTCTCTATGTTGTAGGCATACACTATACAGAATAGTTGGTAATGTTTATCCGTTTTGTGAAATCGATAGATCAATTAAACAACTATGCAAACATAAAATGGCAGCATGTCAACAGAAAACCAAAATAAGTTTAGTTCATATACCTTGAAGTCATCTCTCGAAAAGTGTTTCCGATTAGATGTTTCAGGTGCAATAGTTGACAAAATTTGAACAACTTCACTCATAGTTGGCCGAGAATCTGGGTCCAGTAGAAGACACTCTTTAGCCAAGTAAGCCATTACTTGCAATTCTTCCTCTTCAAATTCCCCATTCAGATTTTGATCAGGCAATTCTGAGACCACACGTCTACTGTCTAGTAGACGAGGGGTGGCCTGTATTTAGATGAAAATTAGAAATCGCCATTATCTTTTTCGTGAGAGAGGACCAAGGTTTTGCAAAGGAGTCAAAGGCTATGTGAAATGGAGAAACGAGGAAAAACATTTTATTGACTTTCTGTACCCATATCACGAGGCTCTCTTCTGCTTTGTTGGCTGACTTATGGATTGGTTGTCGTCCAGTTATCAGTTCAAGGAGCACAACTCCAAAGCTAAAAACATCCGACTTCAGAGAAGCTCTTCCAATAATTGCATATTCAGGTGCAAAATAGCCAAATGTCCCCTGCATCCGAGCAGGAGAGCTGGAACAGCTAGGAATACCATCATTTTGGAGGTGCTTTGCCATGCCAAGATCAGTAATCTGAACACATTATATTCAGGTAGTCAGACAAAGTGGGATATAGTAATAACGGAAAATGAGACGATTTACAACTTGTAGGTATTAGCTCCGGCAATCATAAAAAGACTGTAATTTTCAAACTTACCTTTGCTCTATAGTTATCATCCAATAGGACGTTAGTAGATTTAACATCTCGGTGTAAGATTCTTGGTGCAGCTGCTTCATGAAGATACTCCAAGCCACGTGCAGCTCCAAAAGCAACTGCGACCCGTGTGCTCCAATCCAGATGTCTCCCAGAAGCCCCATCCAGACAATCTCTCAGATTGCCATTTTCCATGAATTCGAAAACAAGCAGCCTCTCTGCATGTTTACCGTGATGCTCGGAGCAGTAGCCAAGCAACGGAACCACATGACGATGATGAAGTCTTGAAATGAGTTCTATCTAGCAAATTGAAAAAATAATATTTAAATAACCTTCTCATTATGTATTCACATGTGTAAAGGCTCCCAACCATGTTTAACACATAATGTGAATGATCCTTGTAGGTATTTTTACCTCTGTCAAGAAAGCAGAGTCAGCGTCCCGCCCTGCCTGAGTTTTAATTCGCTTAATTGCCAGAGCTTTTCCATCTTTGAAATAACCACGGTACACGCGGCTGCTTCCTCCCACCCCAATCAAATTGGAATCAGAGAACTTATTGGTTGCACTCTCTAAGTCAGCATATGAAAATTGAATAATCGTTCCGTAAAACACTTCCGGTTTTCTTTTGAAAAAAATAGATGCTTTGGGAACACAACCTACAGGATAAAAAGTTCAAAGAGAAACGAACACAATTCGTGACATCAGGAAGCTCATACTACATAGCGAAATCACTCTTAAGGATCGGAAGAGCAAGTCCCTCGAAAACTAATCCTAAGCACAAAGTGATACAATATAACATCTGTTGTTTCATTTCAAAGATGTTACCTGCAATACAGTTGGAGGAACCTATGTATCCTCCATGTTCTCCAGTTGTAGTTCCTTGGCTTAGTATTAAGTTGGTAGCACTGTTGCAACTTGTATATTTGTCGGACGAAAATAGAGATCGTTGAATAGAATATTTATCCTTTCTATAGGCATAGCACAACATCGAAGCAACAAAACCAAGAGTTATGACCGTTGCACATAGTAAGAGAATGACCAAAATAACTTTGCTGGATATCTTCTTCTTTGCAGACTGCATTTCAAGTTGAGTTCCTATCAGAAGCAAACACATAATTAATCAACTGTCTGAACCTGTTAGTTAAGCTAAATCCAACGGACGTTTTTAAAAAGATTCACAATCCAGGAAAAAGAATGAGCAAAAATTAGTGAGTAGAGAGCATAGAAGAAAAGCAGATAACCGCAACAAACAGTTGATGCAATGAATCACTCATTTGATTGACGTGTTTCGAAGATCAGACATGAAGAAAAATACCATAACGGCAATCACAGGCTGTAAAACAGCTGCTGTGATTATGATCAGCAGCCACTCTAGGAAATCCATCAGCTGCACATATACATATCCATTTGTTCTTGCTTGATTCGTCTGCAAAAATGCATAGAACGAAATTAGTGCGGAGTGAACTATTCTACATTGTATGGTCCTCATATGACAAGATCAACATGTAACAAGGAAAGAGTCATCTCAAGTTTTCAAAAGAAACAATTTCCTCCACTTCAGTTAATGAAAATGACATCACGTGAAACTATTACTTGCTTCGAATAAGTATTCACAGTCCAAACACTACAGCAACCGTGACACAGTACTGCAGCAAAAAGCTTTCTAAAACAAGGTAAAGAAAATCATACCAATAGTGCAATCACAGGATGATGAACAATTTTCTGGAACAGCAAAACTTGGGTTGGCGAGACAGCTGCAGGTCCAATTACTTGTTACTGATGCATTACTCACTTCTTCATCTGATAAAGACAGATGCAGACAATGTTTCAATTTACTGCATGTACATTTAAAAGGGAATTTACACGGAAGGAGGCATCCGTAATGCTCCCAACAACAATACTCACCGCCAACAATTTGCTGTATCCACACCAAGCTAATGATGAAAGCAATTGCTGCTTCCTTTCGACCCCTCATTTCTTGTTGTCAAATCACTGAATTGAATTTAAAATGAAGATTAATTTAGAAATCTTCAATGTTAGTTGTGCATGTTCTTTGAGGTTCAAACCATCAAGTCTTCAGATGTTTGAAAGCATTTTCTACAAAGTAACTCGAACGAATTCAGTATAAATCCTCGAAAACATTGTAAAAGCTTTTAGTAACAATACAAATATTTCAAAATAATGAGTAAAGAGATATCTTACCAAAGAGTAGTTCATTCACGAAATCTTCATCTCAAGAACAATTCTGCAAGAAGGCAATGCCAAATTATTACGTAAATCCAACGAAAATTATCATAACGTCATCCATAAAACATTATTCTGGTACAAAGAGAAAAGACAAATGAATTAGAAGACTTCATATTATCCACAAATTGCCTTTCAGTACAAGAGAAAAGACGGACAACAGCCTGGAATCAATTTTCAGATGTTTGCCCTCTCAATTTGACAGAAAGGTTATTCTATTGGTCTAACATGATAATTAAACTTGAAAGCTGGAATTATAATAAACATAAGTAATCGAGTAGGAAGAGTGTGAATGATAATTTGTAATATACGTACGATAGTTAGGACTTAATAGACAGTAGGCCAACAAATGTAAGTAGGTTTGAACTTCTCTAGATGTACATTTAAACAATTTCTGCAGCACAAATAGCTGAATGATATCTAGGTAGTTAGTAAGTCTCCTGAGAGAAAGTGATGCTCAACTAACAGGTCTATATGCAGCGATCGAAGAATTGAGATGACACAGTGTTCGTAACATTTGGAAGGAAAGAAACAATTCCACACGCACAAGCATAGACAATCTCAATCAAGCATCTACCAGCAACATGTATATATATATCCTACCACATTTCTTGAATAGTACAACCGCGCCACGTGCTGCTCTCGTATCAACTAAGTCAAATTTTTGTGATCAAAAGCGGAAATTGTTAAACTTTGAGAGCAAGAAAATCTTATCCTCCCTACTTAACTATGCTTATTCACCATACAAGGTAGACCCATCAAAGATTAAGAACAAAAAGGCCAAAAATAGTCATCTTGACAATACACACCTAAGACAAAGACATTTCATTTTCTAACCCCATCCATCAAAAAAGAAAAAAACACATTTTTCAAGAAGAAAAATACTCACTTTTAAAGATTTAAAAGGTCCGTTAGATAGAAAAATATTCAATTACAAAACTGAAAGCAACACAATTTTCAAATCAGAAAAAGACTTGTCAACAACAATCAAAGCAGTATAAAATAACCAGTAACAAATACATTGTCAAAATACAGTAACAAATTAATCATTGGGAGTACTCACCGCGCAGAGTCGGAACGGTCGGTAGCTGCTTAGTCTCATCCGAGAGTTTAATATCCTTACTCCTTACTGCTTTTTTCAAAGAAAAAAAGAAGGGGGTCGATTTAGGCTCCTTAAGTCAGAATTTTCACTAAAGGAGTTCAAAATATGAAAAAGTAAACACACAACAAAACCAAATGGGGTTCAACATCTACTATATATATAAATATACACACATAAAAAACAACTTTTTAAACCATAGTACAATTTTCGACTTTGTGACAAAACACATCAAGAAACCAAATGGGGTTCATCATCTACGGTATATATACATACATAAAAAACAACTTTTTTAACCATAGTACAATTTTCGACTGAGTGACAAAACACATCAAGAAACCAAATGGGGTTAATCATCTACCATATACAATACATAAAAAATAATTATTTTAACCATATATAAACAGTATAATTTTCCGCGACCCTATCGTACATTTTGACCAATATGGTATGGTTGAAACAGTAAAGTGTTTACCAACGGTTAGAAAAGACTTTGCTTCCAAGACATTTTTGATAGAATCTAAAAAGCTGTTGTGGCCTGGTGGCCTGCAACATCAACTACAAGTAGCTAACCAGAGTTTGTTTTTCTTGTATTACTACTCCATTTGTGGACTTTCTTGAAAGTGATGTTCTTTAAAAATAAAAAATAAAATTAATTAAAAAGACGTGCCTATATGATATGATATAATAATTTATTTATTCTAATTTAAAAGGAGACCCACAAAATTAGTGTCGGTTGTCGAGTAAAGATTAATAAAGTAGAAATTAACAAAAAGGGAACATTAAATATTTGATGCTTTTCTTGTCTAATTTACCAATATTTTGATTCTTAGAAGAGGGAAAAAATTACAAAAATTTTAAAAAATTCAAAAAATATTCCCTTTTTTTGGTATTTTGTGCTGAATCGAATAAAATTAAGAAGAAATCAAGTAACATACTCAATACAATCTCAAGATATTTATGCTCTTTAACAAACAATAATAATAACAACATACATAATTCCATCACACGAGATTTATGCTCTTTAATAACAACCTACCCAATATATATAACCCCAAAAGATTTGCTCTTTAACAACCGTAACAATATACTCGATGTAATTCTACGAGATTTACGCTTCTTTAACATAAACGTGAATATTGGCTCCAACAGTAAATGAAAGAATTGAATACAAAAACAAAACAATTATTTTTACTCAGAATTTTCATACAAAACAGTTCACGTAATATGTCAAATTAGCATTTAATTTGAGTAATTTTGTGCTATTATTTTCAATAGGTCCACAAATGAAGAATCCAATTACTTTATTTTCAAACACTCATTGAAAACGAATGTACCATTAATTTATTATATCCATCATTATTAAATCTAAACACCAATAATAATACAAAAAATCGTCATTATTATTTTTTTCTGTGCCGACACTGGAAATTAATTAAAATTCGTCGACGGCGTACCTATTAAATTCTCCGGCGACGTCGACGGTGACTTTGAGCTGTTGTTTGTTTATTTCTTCGTATTTCTCCGTCGCCTATGAAAATCGGAGAAGATGCCGGAAATGCCACGTCGAGAAATTAGCTGACGAAAATTTCACGTGCTGTAATTGACCGGAGAAGCTGCCGGAAAAAAATAAAAATTCCGATGCCGAGTAGAAGAAAATGGCAATGCACCGAGCATTAGCAGAGTACTAGTAAAAAGCTTGCAGAGCTCAACGACTGAGCTGCACAGATTTCGAGGAAGACACGTGTATATACTTGTGGGCCCAGGGAGCCATGTGGAAATTTGGACTTCCAATGTAAAAAAATTGAATTTTAGCAGTTGCCACGTGGCATATAGTTGACTAAAGAGAAAAAAAATCTTTGATTTAATAATTGAACTTAGTTAAATAGGTATATAAAATAAAATTGATTTGCATAATTGTACGACAACAATAAATTCAATATGATTTGATGAATGATGAGTGAGGTCTGAAGAGGAAATATGTATCTAGTTTTATTTTTATCTTTATAAAGATAGAGAAATTATTTTTGATAGACTATCAGTTTAAGTAAAGCATATAAAATAATACATACATAAAGTAAAAAATAATGAAAAAAAACAATGACCACAACAAATAATAGAATTAATGGAGCAAAATAAAAACATGTGAAACTATAATTGAAAGAATAAGATAGTATGAGTGTAATACTAGCTAATGAACATGAAGAAAATAAACACCTTCCACTATTGACTAACATTCTATCATAATTTTCGATTTTCATAATTTTCTATTAAGGGTCATGTCTTTGCTAAGTTTCATGCAAGATTTTCATGTCTTGTTTAATCATTGTTCTCCATGACTAATTCGATTTACCTCTATCTCGTTTTATGCACCTCTTCTTATAAAGCTCTATCTTTATAAAGCTCACCTTTAATCCATTAAGATACATTCTTATTGCATAATATTGAATTCAAATCAACCGCCTCATTTCCATGTTGTGTCTTGTACATGTAATATATTATATTTTTAAAATTTTAAATTCACATTTTAATAAAATTTACTTATAAATATCTTTTAAGGGACCTGATAAAATATATATTAATAGTGTATAAAATATAACTCTCAAAAGTAGTGATAAATAAAAATGAGAATGAATAGTAATTTAGATAAATACGTGATATTTTATTTGATAATTTTAAAATTAAAAATAGATGTTCATTTAATTTATTATTTTAATAAATATTATTCTTAGTATTACATAACTAAATAAAGTAATATTTATCAAATTAAGAGTTTCAAAAATATAATTAATGTAAGATTAGTTTGATAAAAATAATAATCTTGTAATTAAACTTTTTTTAAAATACTCATTTCGTTCATTTTTACTTGTCACTATTTGACTTAACACACCCATTAAAAAAATAATTATTGATGTACGTATTTGATCAAACTATCCCTATTAAATAACTAGTGTACTTATCCGTGCTTCGCGCGGAATTGAATATATATTTTAAATAATTGATGTCCTTGATTGACTATTTTTCAATAAAAAGTGTATAAAAAATAATACAAATCAAGTCACGGTCTTGATGTTGTCTATTTAGAAAATTGCTAGAAAGATATTTTCAAACTTTAATTTCCGCTTAACATTGCCGATAAAAAAAGAAAAACATAAAAAGTATCTTAAGAAAAATAAATTAAGTTGATTATATAACATTACATGGAAAATAAAAGAATTGAAACACATAATATATAATAAAATGTATATTTATAAAAAGTCATGATGTCATTAGTAATTTGATGTGTACTTATCTACTCGATTATATAAAAATTATCATAGAGTGACAAAATATTAATTTTTTTAGAGTACATGAAGTGTCAAGTTGTACAAAGGTATACCAATAGTTGGATCAATGTTTGTCTCTAACACATGTAGAGGAGTGGAAGAGTTTTATAACATTAATCTAATTCTTATTGTAGTCATCACTATAAAAATTAATATATGATAATAACTATTTAGAAAACAACTCATTTAATGTGAAAAATTAAGATAGATAATTTTTACTTTAAATAATTACAAGTTAAATACATATTAATCACAAATGCACATTTATTATAGCATAACTATAAAAATAACTTTTTATTATATATGTACAAATAAATGAGAATTATTTCTTCATTCTTTTCATTAAATAATGTATTTATTAATTAAAAGTTTTAAAAATACTAAAAAGATGGTTTACTTATATATTTTTAGGGGTAATAATATCTAATAGCTATGACAAATGTACCATAGGTAATATTATACCTTTCAACAATGACAAAAAATTAGAATATTAATGAGAAATTGACAAATAGATACACACATATAAAGGAGTGGAAGAGTTTTATAACATCAATCTAATTATCATTGTAGTCATCACTAAAAAAGATTAATATATGATAATAACTATTCAAAAGATAACTCCTTCTTTAATGTGAAAAATAAGATAGATAATTTTTGCTTTAAATAATTATAAGTCAAATATATATTAATCACAAATGCACATTTATTATAGCATAACTATAAAATAACTTTGAGAAATTTTTCTTCATTCTTTTCATTAAATAATTTATTTATTAATTAAAAGTTTTAAAAATACTAAAAAGATGATTTATTTATTTATTTTGTGATTGATGTCTAATATGATAGACCACATAATATCTTTTTAGGGATAACAATAATTAATAGCTATGAGAAATGTACCATAGGTAATATTATACTTTTCAACAATGACAAAAAAAATTAGAATATTAATTAGAAATTGACAAACAGATACACACAAAAATAAAAACAAAAACAAAAATGTGATACTTTTCATCTCCATTCATTCGCATAATAATAATGTTAGTAGATATCTAATCAAAATAAAATAAAAAATAATAGAATAATATTAATTGAAATCAAAACAATACATTAATGAATCTTCAAAGTATTTGGAAACAATTCAAACTTTTATACTAATATGACCATCTCTTTTGATGAATCTTCCAAGATAATTAAGCTTCCTTCTTCATTTTGATGAACATCTCTATGATGAATCTTTGAAGAATATATATATGATCTTTATCAAAGTGAAGACCATATCATGACATTATTAAGTACTTGAAAGATGAAAGAAAAAGAAAGAATGAAAAAATGGAAACGGACATTGAACATCTCTAAGATTGTTATTTATAGATTGGGTAAACCATAACAATTTAAGTAGAGAAGATAAATAGATAGAGGTTTTTTTATAACTTATTAGACATAATTAGAATAGTAAATATGATTGAATTTTTAAATTAATAAACAATTATTTATTGAGAAAATGAAGAAAAAAAAAGAAAAAAGAAAATAATAAATAGAAATGGAGGCCATAGAGAGGTGCCACATCACCTTCTCTATGTTTCTCCTTTTATATATATATATATAGATAGATGTTTAGTATTAGGTATTGAAAAATGATTTGAAGAATAAACATTTAATGCTTAGAGTAAAACATGGAAAAAAAATATTATTGATGTATGTATTTGACTAAACTATCCCTATTAAATAATGTTTAGCACTCTCTCTATTTCAAATTAATTGAATTGTTGAGGTATTTCACACTCTTTAAGAAAAGAAGATTAAGACATAAATTAGGCATAACTTTCATTTTTTACCCTTATTAATTATTGTCAAATTTATGATTAACATAACTAAACATTAATTAATAACTAATTCCAATACTAACTAATGAAGGGTAAAATTGGAAGAACATTCTAAAGTAGTCTTGAAAATTGAACAATTAAGTTAATTTAAAAAATGAAAAATGTCTCAACAATTCAATTAATTTGAAATGGAGGGAGTATTAGGTATTGAAAAATGATTTGAAAAATAAGTATTTAATACTCAGAGTAAAACATGGAAAAAAATAATTATTTTTTCTTGATATATCAAAAGTGACAAGTAAAAATAAAAATTTATTTTAGATATAAGTGAACAAAGGGAGTATGTCAGATCAACAAAGCCCAAGTAATATAAAATGGAAAAAATACTTCTAAATTCTAATATTGTTAATTAACACATATGTCACTAACATTAAAGTCATTAATTATCACAGATTTAAATCACTGACATTTGTAATATTGCTATTAATATGGTGCCATTGGGATCCCATATCATTAATACGCTATTGGAATCATGTCATCATTAAAAATGAATATAATGAGAGTAAAATTTTATAGTATAGTAGGTACATTTATTTAAATCAATAAATATATAACATGTCTTTATATATATATCGATAGATTTAAGGAGAGGTAGCGGTAGATTGAGAAAAAAATTGAGGGAAGTGATTAGAATGTATATGATTATAGATAAGAGAGTGTGAATATTGATGATTAGTGTAGATATGTAGTTGATAGTAGAGCGTTTTTATGATTATTCAGAGATTTTGGTATATATTAGCTCATAGACTTTTTCAAAAAATTGTCATCAAATTCCGTTTGTTCTGAAATCTAGAGGGTCCATCCTAAATGGTTAAGGTTCTGAAACATGAAATCATGATTATTAAATTTTTTAATGTGTATTAGCATATGAAATTTATGAAAAAAAATATTGTTGAACTCCGTTTGACCTGAAATTCGGAAGGTCTATCCCAAAGGTCCTAGGCTTTGCAATGTCTAAAGTTACTTTTATTTTTTTGCATTTCAAAGTCCTAAAACATGAAATCATGATTATAAAAACTTTCAATTTATATAGCATATGTGCATAATTGAAGGGGAGCTTTGGCGGTTGATGTCATGAGATCAGAAGATTCGAACTCTTGCAGAAATGCAGAGTAAGACTGTGTATAACAGACCTTTATAATTCGATCCTTTCTCAAATCCCGCATATAACAATAGTGCATAATTAATATGTACACTAATTATGCAATAATTATACACTTTATAATTAGATTGGGCTTTGGTACTCCCCTTTTTTAAACAATTAAGTTTTCCTTAAGTGCTGATTTCCATTTCTTCAATTGTAACGTACCACCTTCAAGTAGGTACAATGGCAACGTCTTGCTAGATAAGATGTGTGTGTGTGGGGGGGGGTTGGAGGGGTTATTAACCATTGCACTCATGAAGCGTCGACTTTAAGCTTCGTAGGCAGTCCAGTGTACAAAGCATTATAAGGTCGAGAGTCTAATGTAGGCAATTTGTTTTGACGCAAACATCAATAGTTGATTTCACAGCTCGAATTCTGACCTTTGTGTCACAAGAAAACAACTTTATCATTGCCCTAAGACTCTCCTTCAAATTTTAAACTTTATGATAGTAAATAAAAGCATTATCGAGTTGAAATCGATGATCTAACCTTCTTTCTTCATCCTTTACTTGATTCTTCTTACCAAACTGTCTAAAGTATGAACAAATCGCCTTTATTTCGTTCATGCTCCTATTCCCAATGGAAGAATTAACAATTTGTTTCCTTGCGGATCATAACTTACACTCGGTCCAAGATGTCCACTAAGGAATTCAATAAGTATTTTTACATTGTCGAGTTAAGTCTAAAAAGTAACTTTTCATAGCAAGCCTGATACGATAACTTAAAAAAAAAATAACATGCTTTAACCATCTAAGATCAAAGAAGAATAAATTGATGCACTAAATATGAGCTTCACATAGAATAGTGAAGAATTTTTTTTTCATATATAAATTCAAGAAACACCCCCCCTGTATACCCACAATTACAATGGACTATACCCCAAAACTCATCAAAAGAGAACACAGGATTTCTCTTTATACACCCATAATAGTTAACAATAACATACCCAGTGTAATTCCACGAGTGGAGTCTGGGGAGGATAGAGTGTACACAGACCTTACCTCTACCTTGGAAGGTAGAGAGACTGTATCCGATAGAGCCTCAGCTCTAGGTCACTCAATTCCTCTTGAAGCCAATTTACAGGCTATTTGTCTTTTGTTTTACCCTCAATTCTTGCCAAAATCTTCTTTATTAATGTACATTTTACTAGAAATATACCCCCTTTAGCCCATGATTTCCCAAAACCCGAAAAGATTGAAACAGGAGAAAAAAACAAAAGAAAAAATCAGTCTTGACATAACCAATTCTTGGAAGTTGAAGGAAGAAAAGGTGTGTTGAGGATCACCTAGGCTGTTGTCGTGCAGGAAATGATCGTAGTGGCCTTAGAGGTGGTCGAGGAGCTGGGCTACCGAGGTACATTGTTTGTGATCGGCTAACCATGTCAATCATGGATGGTGTCTGGTAAGCCTGAATGAGGCTTGTACTATCAGTAGAATCACCGCGAGCTGTTGCTCTCTGCCATGAATGTGAACTTAGTCCTGACAAAACGTAAGCTCTACCAGATGTTTCATAAACACGACGATTTGCCATCCTCTCTTGCATTTCCTTCAGCTCAGCATCTAGTGCAAGACATAGCCTGTCTCCAGCTTTAGCAGACACTGTTTCTGACAATTTTTTCCGACAACGCTCAAGAACAGATACTGCAGCTGCTAAATCACCATTTTCAGCTGCAGATCTTGCTTCAGCCATAGCTTCTGCTGATTGAAGCCGGTTACGCTGCTTGTCAACTTCCATTGACACAATAAGTTGTCCGATTGTGTCGGGCCTCTCAATTTTGACATCATCAATATGATCCAAGGTTACTAAATCCAAGTTGTCCGATTGTGTCGGGTCTGTATATGTACACTTAACTTTTACAAGGGTCATTAAATCGTTGCTCGATCTATCAGCAGGAATATCTAACATGACCAAGAAATCTCTTTCTTCATCTGCATATAAGTCTCCAACTTCAATATTGCCACTTTTGTTATCAGATGCTAAACTAGCATTGTAACTTCCAGCTTTTATTGAATTGAGACGCAAAACAGGGTGAACGCATTCAACTTCCACACGCAATTCCTGGACCACCACGCTTAAAAGGCCACCTATGCACTGAGCAAAAGCATCTTGAATAACATTCTCAGCTTCTATGAAAGAAAATGTTCCACCTGAAGTTTCAGAGATCGAGTGCATTGAGACTGCATCGTGGTCAGCACCAAAACCAAATGCGTGCACTGGAATATGGAGACCGGAAGAAGCTGCATTACGCTGCATGCAAGCAGGAAGTAATGACCGATAATTAGTCTGCGTAGCAGCTACATTAGGACTGTTAATGGTATATGTGTCTTGTCCATCAGACAACAGTATTATGCTGCTAACTGGATTTTTCCACTTGCGATCAGTCATGATCTTGGCACTCTTCTTTAGGGCCTCGGCAATGTTTGTCCCACCATTAGAACTGAGTGAATTCACGGCTTGTAGTGCTTCTTGCTTGCCGGTATCGCTCATCCTACGCAGAGGAAAGAGACGACGAGCAGTAGAAGAGAAGGCAATGACAGAAAGCCTGTCAGCAGGGCCTAAGTTTTGAATCACAAACCCCATTGCTCTCTTTAGCAAAGCAAGTTTGGTACCAGCCATGCTGCCACTAACATCAAGAACAGTCACAAGATCAACCGGAGCTCGGGAATTCTGACCTGTAACTGGCATCCCACTCTGGTTTAGAAGGCCAACAGCGTGAGGGGCTTTGAGATGCACCAAAACAGCAAAATTGCTGTGAGATGCTGATTTTGTAACTGCAGAGATCTCAGGCCATGTTTTAACTTCTATAGCCCCCATAGAATGATGATTAGTCGCATCAGTTGACGAGTTTTTTTGGCTGCCCATGGGTCGGTGATCAACAACTTCATCATCATCAAACACACTTGGTTCCACAGTTTGAAAAAGATTAGAAATATTGCGATTGGTATCCAATCGTGAAGGAGGGACCTGTCTTACAACTGTCATCCAGGCATCATGTTGAGGCCAATGTACTTGTCCGTTCCGAGACCTTGGCTGTGATATATCTGTAAGAGGACTCTGAAAGGGTATTTCTTTCCATTTTGCTCTGCAAACTGGACAGATTTGGTTTCCATGCTTTACATTTGAAGTGATACAGTTGAAATGGAAGGAATGTGAGCATTCTGCTGTAAAGATTGCATGACCTTGGCCTGGTTTCATCGACATCAAACATATCGCACAAGTACTCTGCATTGCATATAAGTAAAGTATTAAAAACCGTGAATATTCTGAAAGAATAAGCTAACGTGAACTTATCTCGAAAACTTCAAGAGAACGGATGTCTGAAATCCCTTCGAAAAGCACACATTCATTCAATTCAATCATTAATCCAAAGTGTAGCTTTCACATTCAAGTTTTATAAGTCCAAGTTTTGTTCAACTGAGGTAATCACTCATTTCTTTATAGCAACACCAACAACACTCCCCGTGTAATCCCAAAAGTGGGATTTGGGGAGGGTAGAGTGTACGCAGACCTTGATACCAAGGGATTAAATTACAAAAAAGTTAACATCTTTGGATTTACCAAAGACAGGTTAATTCAATTTATTTGTAATTCCCAGTAGTCCAACATCTTTTTAAGTTCTAGATTATGTTTTGAACATACACAGCCCCAGGAACACATGAAGGCTAAACCATAAGTTAAATTCTTCTCATATTTCGAAATCTTGGTGGATAGAGTTACTCGACGATTGTGTTGGTGTTCATATTGGTAGGAGGTAGCAGGTATCCATGAAACTAGTCAAAGTGAGCGCAAGCTGCCATGGATACAACAGTTAAACACACACACAAAAAAAGGGTAGTGTTCAGCTCACCTACCAACTCCCCACCAGTTACAGTCAAACCTCATAATAACAGTTATTCGTTATAATATCATTTCACTATAACAGACTGATTTTCTCCAAAACCGATTTTTCAATTTATATTTTACTTCTCTATAACAACAATCTACCGATAATAGCAATGACATTCATTATAGCGGTACTCACTTCGTAAATTTACCCCTATAACAGTCATAGTCAAATATTATGTAATAATGATTTGTACAAAATATATTATGCATAAAAATAAAATATTAATGTCAGCATACAAAGACTGTCACTATAACGAGGTTTGACTGTATCGGAAAAAAATCTCATTTGTTTATGACAACTAAAGGAAAAATAGTTGGATGAAAACTTAGTAGGCCTATCTACAGTAATATTTGCCATCATACAACAAAGATTACTGTCATTATACAAAGTGTGGCCCTCCTATGTCTGCATGTCAACTACATTATCAAGACAGCCACATAAAAAGATGAAATTGATGATGTCTAGGCAATTAAGTACTACTTTCACAACTAATGGCTATTTAAGAATAATAATATTACATGTGCAAGACTGGTCTACCATTACAATAAAGTCAAATGTTTTGAGTAGTCAAATATCAAAGCAAAGTGGTGCACATAAACTTAAAAACAACTTTTGAAAAGTAGATGCAAACCTCAGAAACTCTGAATAATGAAGCAATTTCAAGACAGCTAAATACAGTGTTCTTAAAATAATCAAGAACCCCACGTTATCAAAAGATGTAGAAATCATTGTTTCAGCCATTAATTAAGAAGAAAAAATCCAATCTTTTTTTGTTATTTTCAACTCTGAAATTGCTTTCTTGGAAGTACTTCGACTAATTCCACAAAACACTTGTCATCTCATGCTAGTAATAGGTATAAAGTAACTTTGTTCACCAAGACTAGAACGGACGGAAAGAGATCACCTAGCATTTTTTCTCTTCTTTTTTTTTGTCACCTCACACCAGCAATAAATATCAAGTGACTCTGTCCACCGAAGCTAGACCACTATAAAGAAATCACCTAGTGTTTTGTCTCTGGTGGGATTTGGATGCTTTCTTGAAAGTACTTAATGGCAAGAAAGCTCTCAAATCAACTGTTGAACAGGCTTTTGTTTTCTTGGACTAATGTCATGAAAAGGGGTGATTGAAAATGGCCAAATGAGTTAAAGTCATATGTGTAAAACATAGTGCATTTGCTGACCAAGCAAAGCACTTTCCCCCTCTAAGAAAATTACTCTCTGATGTTCCCTTTTTACAATGAAAACACCAGTGGACCACTAATATGGGTCCTCCCCTTTCACAGATATCTATCTACTTTTTATCCCCACCCAACATTGAGAATCTCAAAAACTACATTAGAATACAAAGAGCCATCACCATCTTTACACTAACACTACTACTTTCTATATATCAATAAGAACCACTTGAAAGGTAGGGCAAATAGTGTCCTTCACTCCACACACTGCACTTGACAGAGTTTTCATTAAGAAGTTCAAAATACGAAGAAGTCAAAGGGACAATATATACATGAAAAACAATTTCCCCTTGACCCTATCTGGCTCCCCGTCTTTACCTCCACACTTCAAGGGTTGAGCTAGAAGGGCGAAAAGGGTCCTCTCTACAATCCGAACCTTTCGCTAGAAAAATTACGCTATATATACAAGGTCAAATCTTTTAGAATGTTTATACGTTATACGTTGAACCTCTATATTGAAAATTCTGACTTCGCCACTACATATTATGAACCTACCTTCAATTAATACAAAAAACAAAAGAAAACCAAAACTACTTAAATGATCTCATTAAAGACAAATAAGAAACTTAAGAGTTGAAAACTTAGCTAGGAAGATAGAAAAAAGATAGCATCTTTACTCTAATTTCAATTCACACTTAGTTATTTCTGTCAACTTTTAATACTCAAAAATATCATCAAAATACTTTTAACACTCGAAACAAAATAATCTAGAAAGATAAAAGTTTTCTACATTAAACATCTTTTTACCACCAAACACAATCAATTTTTCACTATTGAGAATATACTAATGGAGTTTAATTAAACAAAGTGAAAAACATCAAAATTTAAACAAGAAATCACCAACCCATTTTAATTTTCAGTAAGATTAATCCAAATAAACCATAAAAATTTAATCTTTTTTGATTATTTTTTTTGCTTACCTTAGAAGATTTGGAGTTATGATGTTTAGGCATACGAAGACCAGAGGATGAAGGGGTGGGGGTGGTGGGCATATCAACATGACAATCGGAATTTCTATTTGGGGTCGTCGGAGACAATGAAACAGCATCGGAAAATCTCCCTCCGGCCATCGTCGACGACGCCGTCGCCGGTGAATCTTCAAGTGTTTTTGGAATATAAAGACATGTATTTAAACCCAATGCAAGCTTTGCTTTTCTCCATTTACTCCCCATTTTGAATCTTGATTTTTGAATCTTAGCTGAAATTCATAAAGAACTGAACTTTGATTTTAATGGGGTTGATGAGAAAATCAAGATTATGTTATTTGGGTTTTTTTTTGTTTATCTGTGAACACGATAACCAATTCAATATAGTAGTAGTATAGGTGTAGCTTCTTTCTTTTTTTTCACAATTTCGACAAAAACTGTTTTTATATGTAAACATTGTTTACGTATACGCATTATTATGACCACCCACCCCACCTTGATTTTTACACATGCCTTGAAGGATTCTCCATTTTGACCTTTACGCCCCTCCATTTAAGAATAATTCGTTTGGTCGGAAACAAATTATCTTGAGATAAGTTATTATGGAATAAGTTATCGTTGAGGCATATATGGTAGGATAGATAATTTCAGGACAGCCTAATACCTCCAACCAAACGCAGGATAAAATAATCATGTATTTTATCTCGAGATTATTATATCTTATACCTCACACCAAACGATTCCTTGATGTGTAGGTTTGAGTTTGAGTTTAATCGTTTGGTGTGAGGTATGAGATATAATATAATAATCTCAGGGATAAAATGCAGGACTATTTTGAAGGTATTAGACAGTTCTGAGATTATTTATTCTACCATTTAAACGTTAGTGATGAGATAAGTTATCTCATATATAGGGTGAAATAATTTGTCGCAGAATAACTTATTTCAGGACAATTAATCTAGGAATAATTGGTTTCTGACCAAACAACTCCTTAAAGTTTATGAGTTTTTATAAGAGTGAAGGGTTAAAAATACATTTAATTTATTCAGAGTTTATTGAGTCTCATACCTAAACCATTAGGTGTAAGGGTTTCTTCTTACCTGAACTATCATCAAATGATTATTAAAACACACATGAACTATCAATTGTTTGAGTTTCATACCTGAAATTTCAGGTAGGAAAAGTGAACAATCGATGTGGTGTGTTTCGATATATATTTAATGATAATTTACGTAAAAAAAAAAAAAAACTCATACACCAAATAATTCACGTATGAAACTTTAAAAACGGAAATACTTTAGATGTATTTTTTATTGTTATTTCTTCTTATAATAATCTTAAATTAATATGTAATTAGCCCACTATCCTATATTTTCATGTTTATTAGGAAAAATTAAGAATTAGTTATGTGTTTCTATAATTGATATATAAATTGATAATATAAATAGTTATTTAGAATGTTTATTACTAGTACTCGATATAAAGTGACGTAGAGTCAATTTTCGAGGATTAAAATATGGGAAATTCACAAAAGTAGAAGCATAATTGCTATTGTTTGAAATATATAAGCTCTTTTATGAATTTTGACCTCTATCATAATTGATATTTTTTACCTCTATTTACTCAAGAATTTTATTTTGGCTTTGAATGCACTTAACCATGATGATGAATTAGAGAGAATATAGTTGATGACAAAAGAAAGTTGTGGCGTGTTGATTCAGTATCTCTTTATTTTTAATTAGAAATTTTAGATTTAGATCATCGTTTTTATAATTTTACCATATCTGAATTTAAATTTAGTTGAATCTTAACATAAATAAAATACAAAAAGGGTAAAATTGGAAGGAAAAAAAAAGTTGATGAGACCTTGGGATTGGTGGTTAAGGGAGTGGGTCAAAGTTATGTATTGACCTTTCCCTTTGTTAAGATGTTTTTTGGACTTTGTAGTAGTAATAGTCTTTGGTTTTACAAACTCCACTACTTTATATCTCTCTCAAATATTTTGTATTTTTCTATTTTCAATTTCAATTTATGTGAACGTATTTGATTATGTATCGTGTTATAAGAGAGAAAAATTTTAAAATTTGCAATTTAAAGTAATTCATAGAAATTTGGAATGAACATCTAAAGGCTGACATTTGGAATGTGAACAATTTGATACGAAGGTTCAACAGAATTGATATGAGTTTTACTCCGATATCATGTAAATAAATAAATTTTCGATCTAGTTTCACTCTCAAAGTTAGCTATTGAGGAAATTATTATGAAATACCAGATAAAAAAACACTCTGTCATTTTTTCATTTGATGTAAAACTCTTCAATAATCATATACTAACGTATTTAATATTTATTATACAATTGCTATGTATTTTTCTTATACATCAATAACAATTAGTATAAACTATTACAAAATATTAAAATTCCAAAGACTTCTAAACAACCATGTATATCTATTCACTTGAAAAAGGTTATTGGTCAAAATAAAAATTGGGTTTTTAATGGTTGGCTACACTTAAAATAAATAAATCATATTAGTGACTCACACATAAAATAGAAGTCAAATAGTAGGATTAGTAATAATGGCAAATATTAATTATAAAGTGAGTTGAAATAATAATTTGTTTTTATCTTTGATTTGGCAACTCCCATAATCCACCAATGATATTTATTTCTGAGAATTGACAAATCTTTTAGCAAGCAAATACGGCTAATAATTAATTATGTAAATGAAAATGACAAGTTTTTTTTTTTTTTTTTGCAGTTAATGTTGATTTTGATTTGAATATAATAATGGTAGAAAGAGAATATTGTGTAATGTCAAGAAGATATTTCTTTTTTAAATTTCAATTAGACGATTTTTTATTTAGGAAATTACGTATTTTGATCAAATTTATTTAATTTGACTAAGAAAAATTCAATATTTTCAACTTTTGCAATTCAAAAAGGAAACTAAAACAATAGACTGCCAGAGTAGGAGTAGGGGCATCCTTTGATTTTTTTTATCAAGAAATTACACCGTATATATATATATATATATATATATATATATAAATATTACATTTCTTTAAATTTTTCGTATATTAAATTTTTTAATATTTTATATTTTCTTAATAAAAATTATGACTCGATCACTGCTAATAGCTTTTGATTTCATCTTCAATATTTGGTGCACCAAATTAAAGATGTAAAAGGTAAAAATTAACCAAAAAGTTTATGTTGGTTGAGACTTTAATTATGAGATTGCAACAATAGAGTCTAGAGACTAAACAACTTGTAATAGGTGAAAAACATATTTTGAAGCAATAGATATTACTATTGGTTTTATTCAAGCTATATATATAAAAATTAGGTGAGATTTCACATTAGTTGGTGTATAAAAAAATTCCAACCCTATCCTGATATTATAAGGTATTGTGACTTTTTTTCTTACGTAATATTTAGTAACAGAACTATAATTATAATTGCGATGATTTTCAGTGGTGGAATTATAATTAAAGTTATGAAGTTGACAGAGTTTAATGATTTTTATTTAAATTTTTTATTTATATTAAAGAATTAAAATTAATATGCATAAATATTTTTTATTTATTCAAAATAAATAAACTTAAAATTTTAATTCCGCTTGTGACAATATAATTAGCTAGCTGCTAGATCATGTCCCCTTCATTTATATATGGTTAAATGCAATATAAGAAATAAAATACATTTTCAAACATATCTTATGTTGGAATAATCTTTGTTACTCATACAATTCAAAGTCTAAATTTATATTAAGTCGTTAGATTTTTTTAGCCATTGACAATTCTATTATGTTGATTATATTATGAAAGGTATGAGATATACAATCCTAGTTGTGAGACGCTGTGAATCAGTTTTACTCTCCTTCGTCGAGTGAAGGGTGGTTTAGTCAACAGCCAACCCCGACTTCTCCACCAGAAAATTTTGATCTGGAGCTCATTCCCGGTGCGCGAATCGAAGGGGACGGCCCAGCCTCGGGTTCGAAAGGAGAGAAACTAAAAAAGCTCTATGCCGTAGTCGAAGGGCATCTTCGGAGATACTGCGCTTCTGAGGATGGATTGAAAAGGTTTCCTTGTTTGAAAGATAAAAACAAGGAAGATTTTCAATATTTTGCGCAACGCGTGTTATTGGAGTACATGGTTCAATATTGATTTTGAAATTTTGACTAATATGTATTTGCTTTTTATAAGATTCACTAAAGGCAAAAACACTTCTTACCTTCTTTTTTTTATCATTAGGATTTGAACTTGAAACTTTTGATTAAAAACGAAAAAATCTTATATATCTCATAACAATTCTAACGTAGGAAGGAAGAAATATCGACTTCCACTATCTTACGGAAGTAGTTATGAAATTCAAAGGCTATGAGATACACAATCCTAATTGTGAGACACGTGTTGTTGGAGTATAATTAAGTTCAATATTAATTTTGGAGCTTCGATTAATCAGAATTTTCATTGTATAACACTCGTTGTAGGTAGAACCACTCCTTATCATTTTTCTATCATCAAGATATTCGAAATCTCTGATTAATAATAATAAAAAATGGTGAAGAAGGCATAGTTACTTCCACTATCTTTGTTTGGTCTATTTAGCAATGGCGTGTAATGAATTCGAAGCACTAAGAAAATTGACTTATTTTAGTTAAAAGGAATTATCTTAAAGTCATTTTAATAAATATCTCAGCCAAAATAAATAAATAAAAATAATGTCTTTCTCTGAATAATACTATACTATATGTGCTAAGCAATATGCCAATTTTTAGTTTGCCCTCTAATTGTATATGACAGCTGTCCATACATCATTTGATGGAAACTATTATGAGTAAATTCACTTTCATCCCATCAACTTTATGTGGTTCCTAATAATAACGTGAGTGAGTCGAATATGAAACTTCTGATTAATAACAACGTGAGTCGAATATGTGGTTCCTAGTCAAGCAGTACTATTCAAATTGTGAAACAAAAGGGACAAAAAGAATTAGTTACTAATTTCATTACTAATTTGTCAATATCGCTCCTAGCTAATTCAATTTTTTATAAGTAATAGCTAAATAGAATTGACAACGAATATCAATATTTAACTATAAAATTTATCTGCCGCTAATTTATTTATTTTTTGGAAACTTGTTGATGCAATAAATAAAAAAGGGAATAACAGAAATGCTTGAACACAAGAGGCTTGTGATATTATTAAATGCCAAAAATAATTTCTTGTTTAATTTGTAGGGGTCACAACATGCAATAGTATAGAGGTCAATATCTCATAAGTGAGGGCACAGGTTATCTGCTTTTATTAGATCTTTCGCCGCTCGGTAATCGATATCTATTTTGAAATTCAACTAATTCTGATTCGTATTAGGAAGTGTCATTTTAGAGATAACATGCTTTCTAAAAAAAAAAAATAACTCTATACTTTAAATGAAGAGGAATTTGTATCATTTCAAATCCATCCATCTTACTTACTCAAAAGCTTTGAATATTCTACTAGAAATCTTGCTTCTAGCTTTGGGCACCTCTGACATAAACAGAAATAGTGTATATACAAGGCTAGTCCTTTCTCTCAAGCGTCTTGGTATTGGATCTGCTCTTCTGTTAACATGAACATGAATTAGATTCTATTCGAATTCTTTATTCTTAAGAGAATCCCCCACCCGAACCATTCTTAAGACCACCAAGCTCTCTCGAATGAATTCTACTCTTTCTGCTTTCGAGCTAATACTCAAACTCGAGATTTCTAATGAAGATTCGATAGATGATCGGTACTGACCATGCCACAATAACGTTCGATATTTTCTATTTTCACCAACTTGTTATATCTATAAGATTATGATTTTGACTTTGTGGGGGTGGTCTATGGTTTCATCATCAAGGGGCAATCTTTTGCTTGCAATAAATATTCATAGATTAATTCATAGTACCAAGTTGGTCATAATGTTATAGGTACTAGATTTTTTATTAATGTCTTATACCTATGTCAGCGTCACTCACTCCTATTTATATATTTTTGTACCCTTTCGATTCACGAAAAATATGATCGTAAAAAAATCGATGAGTGATTACTTTATCAAGTAGGACAATCGATCAAAGCCCAGATCCTTGTCTTATCTAGTAAGGCAACCGACCAAGGCTCAGACCCTTAGGAATCGATTGTGTAAAAATCGGTGAGTGCTTACCTTACCTAGTAGGGCACCGACCAAGACTCAGATCCTTATGAATCAATTGTCTAGACCTGTCAAGCTAGGTGTTCACAAAAAAGTTCATAGGGCGTTAAGCTCAGTGAGATGGGTTCGAAATATAGCTAGAGAGTTGATAAGAAGGTTTTCCCAAGAAAAAAAAAAGAATAATTATTTTAATTTTGCATCGGGAAAAAATAGCTTCTCCGAGTTGTAGATGATAATATGATATATCATATTGGGTAAAAACTTATCATTAATTTGATGTAAACATGATTATCCGCATAAAATCTTATATTAGTCAAATCACCAAAAAATATAGTATGATGACATGTATCCTTTTACTCTCAACCAGAAGTAATAAATTTGAGCTTTCAAAATGGAGTCACTTTTAGTAGCAAACGGTTTACCTTTCAAAATGAGATTTTTATATATAAATCCAGATTAATCAAGTCCAAAATGGAATCACACTAACGAAATTACTTTAGTAACCGTCTCAAAATAAAGACATGATTTTGTCATAAAACTTGCATAGACAAATTATTATGAGTTATAATAGTTAACAATTTAAAAAGTTATTAATATATATGTACATATATTTTACTATATAAATAACAGCTAAGACAAATAAATTAAAACGAACACCGTATTTAAATTAGGTAGGGGCTCTCAACACCAAACTAATTCCAAAGTGAACTTGAAGATGTTAGTACTATTCAAAAGACAGGTAACAGCCTTTATAAGTGACCTAAAAATTGAACTTTTTTCCTTATAGGTTTTCAAGTTCCAATGCAAATAGTAGTTTTTTATTTTTTTATTTTTCAATCAGCGTCCGATATTCACGTCTTATAGGATCTCATTCGGAGAGAAGTGTTCTCTATTAAAGATTTTTTTATACCCAAAACTCGAATTCGAAACCTCTAATTAAAGAAAGAGTAGCTCCGTCCGCTTCACCAGAATGCAAATAGTAGTTACTATTAATTATTATATGGTAGGAAAGAAATTGTAATGTCTTTAAAATTCAACTATGAAACTATGAGGAAGAGGAAAGACATTAATAATACACACAGGCTGTCATACATTTACACTTAAAGTGACCAAAATTATTGGTGAATGTTGAAAAACATTGGCTCCACTTCCCATTATTGAATGCAAAATTGGAAAATTTTTAAAAAGAATTATTGAATGAAAAATAGAAATTAATTAATCTACAACTTTTTTTTAATGGTTGTGATTATATGTTGATAATCACGATGATCGTGATAAAATTTGAGACGCTACGATAAAAAAAAAAAGTCATTTCATTTCGATAAAATACTTAGCACCTAAGTTTCATAATATATTTTTGATTCGCTATCCCATTTATAATTTTTTTTTCTATTCTAGAGTAAAAATATTTTCCTTTTGGGCCGGTTGTCGGTGAATAGGAATTCAAATCCCCGATATCATGATACATAGCCACGTAGTCTAATCCTTTGAGTTACATACCCCATTCGTTTTTGACATATTTTCTAGCTATGACACATTATAAGGAGAGAGGTCATTCTTCATGTCACTTGACACTATAAAGTATAGTTTTATATAGAAAATGTTATCGTTCAAGGATAACAACAACACTTCATAATTTAAGTATTAAATTTATAAAACATGAATATTTTTTGGGGAGTTTCATTTTTTTTTAAAAATATCATGGTTGCCTCATTATATATAAATGAATAATAAATTAAAATTAGTAGCAAAAAATGAATAAAATAGTAAACAAAAAAAAAAAAAAAAACTTTTCTTGAAAGTGCTCAATGGAAGTAGACAAAAACTGCTGATTGTGGGAACACAACTGCCACCACTGAAATTATTACATCACTAGTGACTATTTTTATACATTTTTTTTTAATAAAAAATAATCTTTGAACTTTAAAAAGTGTCATACAATATACCCTAATAATCATATCTTAGGGTTTATTGGAAACTGATTCTCTACCTCCTAAGGTAAAAATAAAGTTAACATACACATTAACATAGTATAAGTCTGAACTTCACCGGTAAAATTACACTGATATATTGTTTATTTGTATAATAATCATATCTTAGATTTTGTAAAACTTTGAAGAAAAAGAACAAGTGGAATAGTCATACAAAATTTAGTTGAAAACTTAGAATTCTTCTAATAAAATTTAGTTGAAAAAATATGGTGGTCAAAAGCTGCTTTATTTTATTTTTTTCTGACAAAAAAGTTAAATCTTTTAGTATCTCAAATTCTAGTTATAGTAGCTAAAAAGTGGGGTACTTGTATAAGAAAAGCTAATTTGACTCAAGAACAAACAGATACTAAAATTTTAACTATTTCTTTTTTTGGTTTTAACAGACTAATTTGAATTCACGCCACGTAGGATTCATTCAAAGAAAACGCTCCCTACCAATGATTCATATTGAAAGCTGACACTTTGATAGGAGCAACAACCTCATTCGCTGGACCATATCGTTGGTGATAAATTCAAGCTACTAGAACCTTAGGAGTTGACACTTTTTATTTATTTGAAAATATTTTAAATTGGAAGCAAATTCATATTTTGGACTTTTTGAAAAATCTTAGAAGGAACTTTATATCTTGAATTGCTGACATTTGAGAATAAATATTATAGGTCCAATCTACATATTCAAATCAATCCAGCTTCAAGAAGTTGAGCTTATTTTTAATATAGATATAAAGGTGTAATGTTTGTTAAATTATATTGTATTGTATCACATCGTTTAAATCCATTGTTGGGTAACGATAAAAAAACTCATTTTATGTAACGACTGATTTAATATAATTGCATCACTACCTTAGTATTTACTTCTCATTCCTTACATTTTCATAGTAACTCTATTGTATCCTACTTGTACGTTTATCGTTCAAATTATGAATATGACATTATATAAGGATGGAAAACGATACAATCTATCTAAACACCGCATTCATTAGAACAATACAATACATTATGAAACAATACGTAACAACCATCCAAACCGAGTGTTAGGGTATTTTGTTAATACGGTGCTTCTCACAATTAATAATATTTTACATCACCTTCATTGGTTTCATCTTTTGTCTGCTCAGTGCTTTTGGTTCTTCGTTTAATCTTTGCCTCTTGGTCGAATTTTTTGTGTGCATCTTCGGTCTGTTTTCGAGCTGAATTTGGTTGGGGGGGGGGGGGGGGGAGGTGTTGTTTGAAGGCCCTTATTTTTT
>JAJONR010004232.1:0-72753 GCA_029582245.1 Solanum etuberosum
CTATTTCCAATTTAGTTCTTTTTGGAACTCAAGGTGATACATCTAGTGATCTTAACACTTAAGAAATTTTAAATTCCTCGGTAAAATCCTACTCACAATGAAGGATGGTTCGAGTCTTAGCTCAAAAAATTTCTGGGGTGTTACAGCTTGTGTCCCACAAATTCTCCCCCCCTAACCAAAGTCTCAAAGCCTTTAAGACTACATTGTGAATGCTAATTAAGTTAGAAGGAACAAGCTTATATTTATAGAGTCCTAAAACCTTTACTACAAGAAAAGAACTAGTCAAAATATTAAAATCTTTTCCTAAAAGGAAAACCTATTTATGGTAAGAAATCAGGGCAAATAAAACCCAACACAATTACCCCTTTATTCTTGTTCAGTGTAAATTTATTACCACATTATGGGGCATGAAAAGTGTACTATACTCTCCAAAAGAGCTTGAGGTGAGCATAAACTAATTTTATTTTGTTTTAACATTTCTTTCATAAAAAAAATACTATTATCATTTTAAAAGAGAAAATGTTTAAAATACGCATAAACTTTGGATGAACTTGTTGTTAAACATTCTAACTTTGCGAGAGTCCTATGACCCATGGATTATTTTAAAGTGAAATATATGCCCCTTAAATATTCTCACTCTGATTTGTATTAAATGGTCACAAATACGCGCCGACACATGTCTTTTTATTTTAAATTTTTATTTCTTATTTTTTTTAAAAAATAAATTTATTTTTCTTACCATATTGTATTCAACATTTTTTAATTTTTTTTTCCTATTTTGCTACTACTGAGAAGCCATATTTCTTTTAAAAGATAAAATTTGACTTTTTATTAATATCTTAAAAGAAATTACAATACTCTGGCAATAACCCACTTATTGTCCAAATGGACTTACTAAAAGAAGAAACAAACAGAGTAAAATTTGAAAAGGCCAAAAAAGGTCCAGCCATTCTATTACATATACTCTAGTGGGTTTTCTAAATCTGTAAATCTCACTCTTCTTCTGTAACACCTTGGAAATTGAAAAAGGAAAGGGTTTTTATTATGGGCTTTATCTCTTATCCTAAAATCATATATGAGCTACTGAAAAATCAACTAAAATTATATTCAATTATTAGAGAATTCACTAGCTTTTTCTTAATGTCATTTTTATTTTCTTTATTTGTTAGTAGAGAAAATACATAATGGGGTAATAAATTCACATTGAACAAGAATAAAGAGGTAATTGGACCCTATAAAGTTGAAGTGTCTCCTTAAAATTAAGGTGTAAGTTTAGAGAAAATACATAATGTTTCCCTAGCTAGCTTTTAATTATTTTAATTTTTTTTACTTTTGAGATCTAAAGTCATTTTTTTTATTTTTTTTTGATGAAAAAACTTTAATATTTTCTATGGTCTTAAACTAAAGATATATATATATATATAATATACCAAAATATTTTTAAATCTTGCGGTCTTAAACATGTCATGTGGAAGTTAAATTTAAAAATTGACAAAATTTGAAACAAACTAAAAGAAAGACACAAAATAATTTTTTTTTGTTAAAAATACTTATAATAATTTTTTTTATTACTAAAAAATGGGGGACCTAAGACTGATGCCTCACTTTTAAAGGCATTGAGTCGCTCCTGGTTGCATTTTGTGTTCCAATGCATGTATTTCCTCCATTCATATTGCCAAGTTTCATGATGGTTTTCAACCTTTTTGATACTATTTTTTCGATAAGTTTTGAGTATATCTCTATAATGATTTGATTTTATTGCTTGTTATACATCAATGGATAACTTTTTTAAATTACTATCACCCATGTTTCACTATTTGTCATATGATTCAATTCCTCTGCCTCTACATACTATAGATTCCCTTCTGTAATTCTTACACAAAATTCATTGGCATACCTATACATACACCATTTGTATTACATATAATCCAATCTTGTAGGTCCATATTACCTTTCTGGTTTTCAGGTAGCTCTATCTTGTTTCATTGTCTGTACAAGAGCCTGTTTGGATTGGCTTACGAAAAATAGTTTTTAAGTCAAAAAATAAAAGTCAAACTTAAATGACGTTAAGTCAAAAATAAAAAGTAGGGGGAGATCTACTTTTGGTTTTAAACCTTTTTTAAGTCATTTAAAATTTATTTTAACTTATTTTTAACCTTGCCGAACACTTTCAAAAACTAAAAATGACTTAAAAGTAGGTTTGACCAACTTTTAAGTCAATCCAAACAGGCTCTAAGTCAACTCATTTATCTGGTACATATTTGAAGGAGGAATTTCTTACTTGTACTATAACAACATTCTCCTTCTTAAAATATTTGTTACTCATGAAAGAACTCCACAATGATGGTTTGGTTCTGTAGTTCCATCACAACTTACAGTATAAGGCCATATATAGTAGGGACCTAAATCTCAAACCCCCTTCTAGTACTAGTATGTGATGGTGTCTTGCAATTAAAAAAAATTATGTCTTTTTTTTGAAGTTTTATATGTTCTTATGTTTATTTTATATGTTTTAATGTCAAAATATTATTTTGTATTTTAGAGTCTCAAAAGGAGAAAAAATAGAAAAATTGTCAGAAAAAATGTGATCTAGGGAATCAATTCATGAACTGCAAATCATGTAGTGAAAATATTAAGAGTGGGTATCAAAAGGATCCCGCAGAGCTGGTTTTATACAAGGAGATATTGATATTGTGGTGGATAAGATGAAGGAAATGAGATTGAGATGTTTTTGTCAGGTGAGAAGGAAATGCATCTAGTGAGCAGTTGTGAGAGGTTTACTATGATGGGCATGAGGAGAGGTAGAAGTAGGCTAAAGAAGTATTGGGGTGAAATGATTAGACAAGACATAAGCCTATAGGACGATATGAAGATCGAGGATTAGGGTATAATACTTAATAGGTAGGCAAATATTGTCTGGAGTTTTTTATTAATTATTATTATTATTACTCATATGTTATTTTATTCTTGTATTTTTATTATTATTTATTGTGTCATTTGCTTTGATTATCGTATTCTTTTTTCTCATTTATTTTCAACATGACTTCTTCACTACGACATTTCTTTTTCAAACCTTTTTTGAAATGATTTACTTGAGACAAGGGTCTATCAAAAATAATTTATCTACCTTCATAAGATAGAGGTAAATACATGTCACCCTCCTCAAATCTCACTCGTAGGATACATTGGGTATGTTGTGTATTTTTTTTTTGGTTAAAGGGGTAGTTATATATATATATATATATACATATATGTGTGTGCGCGCGCGTGGTGCTTGTGTGAGAGAGGTTGACTTTGTAAACTCCCTTGTCAGTGGGTGCACATTGATAGAGTTTTGGGCCACATCCCGACCCTAGATAATAGTATTAACAAAATAAACTTTCCAAGCATACGCAGTTTCTATTTTGTACGCTTCCCACTCCTGATAAGTATACGTGGGAGGAGCTTTGAAGATAGAGGGAACGCCAAAAACTTGTTGTTTCATTCCTTCCTTCACCAGCTTGTCAGCAAGCCTATTCTGCTCCTTGAAGGTGTGCGCCAGCCTTGGCATACCCAATTTCTGCATCAATGACCTGCACTCAACGATTAAGTTAGTGTATTGCAAATGTTCATTTTCAATCATGTGGATGACATCAGAAGAATCAATGTTGATTACTAAGGGGATTAGGTTATGATCCACTCCTAGTTGCAACCCCCTTTTTAGAGCTTGAAGCTTCGTCATCGCAGGGTTTGTATTAGGAGTGCATTCAATGAAGCCCAGCACCCAAAGAACCATGTGGTCCCTGAAAACCCCACCAAGTCCTCCCAATCCCGGGGTGTTCTTTACCGCCCCATCAATGTTGAACTTGTAGAATTCTCTATCGGGGGGTTCACATCTGACCTGAATGATAGTTTGATGTCGTTTAAGCATCTCTTTTTGGACCAGCATTAGATGGTATTCCATGGTTTGGCTAATGGTATTACCATTTAATGTGGTCTTTCTTCTTGTTGAAGAGATTGTTGTTCCTCGTAAGCTAGATATTCCATAAGCAGGAAGGAATTAGAGGGCCCGGTTAATTCTACTGTTGAAAGGCTTATTCCTAATGTAATTCCAAAAAGGAATCTAGTTGTTGGTGCTCACATTCAAGGCCTAGATAGTGTTGGTGTTATTTAAAATATTCTCCCAGAATTGAATTGAATTAGGGCACTCAAAGAAAATATGATTGTTGTCTTCTTTCGGAGAATTGCAAAAGTGGCTACTAGGGTTAACATTAAGACCTTTCTGATGGAGGGAGTGAGTAGTGGGGAGTCTATCATGGTGGAAAAGTCAAAGGAAATTTTTGGCTTTATTGGGAGCCTTGGTAGAGCAAATACAGTCAAATTGCTTCCATTGATTTTGATTATTACCTAGTCTGCGAAAGGAGATATGATTGTAGGCACTGCCAGTTGAGAAGACACCATCGTTGGCAAGTTCAAGATCAGAGTGTCATGTTGTGAGATGTTCTGAGGAATGTGGTAGCTTTTGATGGTGGCTTTGAGATTCTCATCAAATTTAAAAGAAAGGATGTCAAAGTTCTAGATCCCATTTACATAGATGCCACTGATTTTGAGCTTTTCATCCTTGGCCATAGATGATTCGATTAAGGGCTTGGAGATGGGGAATCCAAGTATCTTTGATGAAAGAAACCTTATCACTATTATGAACAACCAAGCATGATGCCTTTTTGCATTCGCCCCATCTTTTTTGGATGTTTTTCCAAGTTCTAGAGACCACGTTAATGTTATAAGTGAGATTGACATGCTTGAGGTTTTTGCTCGTCAAAATTTTGCTCCAAAGGCTGTTGGGGCTCTTTAAAGTCCTCCACGCTAGAGCAGTGTGCTGGGCTTTATTCCTTACTTCACACTTTTGAATGCCTATCCCCCAAGCCTCGTTGTTCCTAGTGACCGTGTCCCAGCCAATGAGGTGAATCTTTCTTTTTTCGGCAGTGGTACCCCAACTAAAATCCCTTTGGACTTTTTTGATGGAGTAAGTGGTTCTAAAGGGGATACTAATGTACTGCATGACATGAGAGGGGATGCTGCTTAGGGTAGGTTTGGCTAGGAAGGTTCTGCCCGCCAAGTTGAGGAACTTGATTTTCCATCATGCCAACTTGTTGTTCATGTTATCAGTAATAAATTGAAAATCCCCATTGGTAGGCCTTTTGTGAAAGATTGGGAAACCAAGGTATTTCCCAAAAAAATCGTTGGGGCCAATGTTAAGGAGGATAGAGCACATTGCAAAGTTTTCCGTGGAGCAGTTCTTTGAGAAGATCACCTAGGATCTTCCAAGATTAATTTTCTGGCCATAGGAGATGTTGAAGCTATTCAATGTCTCGGTCATCTTTGGAAAAAAGATTAAGATCATCTACGAAAAACAGATGTGAGATCTTGGGCCCTGTAGTGGTGGTTTTGATGGGAGTCTATTTCCTAGTATGGACCATTTGGTCGATATTTCTAGATAACCTCTCCATACAGAGTATGAAGACGTAGGGGGACATTGGGTTGCCCTGTCGGATGCCTCTGGAGGGTTGAAGGATTCAGTTTTCCCCTATTGACAGGGATGAAAATGGAGTTGGAGCTCACACAACACATGATGAAGGAGGAAATATTAGGGGCAAATTTAATGAAATTAAGAGTATCTCTAATGAAGGACCACTCTAGCCTATCAAAGGCTTTTACCAGATCAATTTTTAAAATCGTCTTGGGGTTTTTCCCTTTCATCTTTTTGAAGTGAGAGATATACTCCTAGACAATGATAGCATGATTGAAAGCTCTTCTGGAGGAAAGGAAGTTGGCTTGACTAGGGCCAATGATGTTTTGAAGGTGGGGTTTTATGCGATTCACAATGATTTTTGTCAACAATTTATAGCTCGTATTACAAAGACCAATGGGCCTGAAATTTTTAAGCATGGATGCATTTTGGCACTTGGTGATGAGGCACAAAAGGGTCTTGTTCATGTCAGGAGGAATGAACGAGTTATAAAACACCTTTTTATAGAAAGTAGTGGTTTTCTCCCCCACTAGTGTTTGCATCTCCGTCACTTAACTAGTTGATCCTGGATTTGGTTTTCCAGAATTCCTCCTCAGCTCTAGGAGGTTGTCATAGTCAAGGAGGAGTTCATTCTCGAGGTCTTGAAGGAAGGGACTTCTATGGTAGTTAGCAGAATTTTGGATGCCTTCAAGCCTTGCTAGAATTCTTTTCATATTATTGAAGATGTTGCCAAAAGTTGATTTATTCCAACTAGTAGTTTCCTTCTAGAAAAGATCAATAGTTTTTCCTAGGGTATTGGTTATGTCAAAATAGAGCTTAACAATAACCTGAAAGGATGGGTGCCCACACCACATGAGTTCCATTCTAAAACGTTTGTTGGTAGCATTAACAACCTGACTTTGGTCTCTAAGATGAGGGCATTTCTGTTTCTATATCTCTTGTTGGTCCAGGTGTATTTACAACCTTTATAACCCAAGTCCACCATCTCGCGCCGATTAAGACAATTTCTAAACTGAGTTGTTCTAACATTATTAATACTAAGCTCACCAATTTTCTCATTGACTTGCAAGACTTCATTGAAGTTACCACCAATGAGCCATTCTCTCTTGTGGTTTTGGGTAATTTGGCACAGCTCATCCCAGAGGTCAATTCTAGTACTCAAGTCAAGGCTAGCATAAATAGCAGAGAAAAATCAAGGTTTAGAGTTGGGGATTATGTTCACCATAACGTGGATTCCTTGAGGAGTGACTGATAGGTTGTCCATCTTTACAATGTCCTTTTTCCACATGATTATGATGCCACCGGAGAGGCCATTAGCAGCAGATTGGATATGAGTATTGAATTTCAGCGCCTCAGTGAGATGTTTATGGTCAGTCGTTTTTGTTTCAAGTAGAACAAGCAGGGCAGGCTTGTGAACTTTGACCATAGCATCACACTGTCGCCTGAACTTGGCGCTATTGGCCCCCCTCACATTCCAAATGATGAAATTCATCAGAATGTGTTGAGTTGGTGGTTGATCCTGTAAGCTCTTCCCCTTTCCCACCTGGGCTGGCTCCTCCACATCTCCCAACGGGTTGAGAATCATCACTGATGGTGTTGCATCCTTTTCGTTCCTCAGGTTCAAGGTCCATTTGGTCATTTGTCTGGGGCATTGAACTACTACAGTTGCGCTGGTAGCTTCCTCGAATTCCTTGAAGAGCATCTTCTCTAGCATAAATGTTTCTGTACTTGGTTCCCCAAGCATTGCCAAAATGTCCTCCAAATCCTGATTGCTTTGTCTTGTAATTTATAACATTGAGGGCTCCCCCTTTTCCATGTTTCCTACCCATTCCTCTGTTGTTGTTGTGTTAGTTGCCTTCACTACATGACAGCTTAGGGATCTAATCACTTTGCAAGATTTAGGAAGGGGGCGTGTAAATGTCTTCTCTGTACAATTTTTGGAGGTAACTTGCGTATTTTCCAAAAATTTCACACAGCAATACCACACGCTTGTATCCACATTTTAAAATATCAGATTTACAAGTAAAAGCAAGCTATGGAATAAGATACTATCAATCACCCAACAAGTCAATCAGCTTTTCTTTCATTTACACAGTTTTACTATAACTCTATGTATAACAAAATACACAACAAGTATACCATTATTTTTTGCATGCATCCAACAGATTAGCAAAAATCTGTTAATAGTGTTGCATGCAGTATGCAACACTAAATTAGTTGCATGATTGAAGTTATAGATAGAACTACTTGAGGTGGAACTGAGCAGTAGATTGAGTCTATAACATAGATTTAAAAAATACAATCTTTGCTCACGAGATAACGTAAATTTCAGGATACATAGTTTAGTTCGACACAATACATGCAGCTCCAGAATTGCAAAACAACACAACACAACGAACACAAGGGTCATTAAAGTACAAAGATGTTTAAGGCAAGTCCTTAGAGACCTAGTCCAACTGTACGACCATCTCTTCGGCGAAGTCCAGCAGTGTATTGCTTCTCTAAGTCCATTTGGAGCTCCTTTTGCCTCTCTGCATCCTGGACGACTGGTTTGTTCTCTGTCGGCACGTCGCCTTTCACACCCTACAATTGGCCATAGGCACCAAGGCAACCTCAGACTCTAAAAGTGTGTTAGTACATACGAGGAAAACTTTACTGAGATGACAAGTTAATAGGACTCTAACACTGATGGCAGCTATTACTTCTGACAATCTAAAGCAAATAAAAGGAACGGAAATTACCATGAGTTTGTTGAACTTTTCTTGTCGATCGCGATCACCAAATAGTGATGTATCCCATCGATGAGTGGACTACATAATCGACCATCAATTGACCATACAAAGAGTAAGAGAGTGAATAACATTGAGCATTTGATAAAGAGATATAACAAGCAAAAAATAAACATTTGTTGATGCAACAGCCAAAATCAAGTTGCTACAGCCTGTCAGCAAAATGGATCAAATAATACTTTAAGACGTGTATCCCCTTGAAATGGAACTAATTCATCGAGATTATACACAAGCTGCAACTCATTTCATACAATTGCCCCGGTAAGCTGACAAAGGAGATACCAAGTTTTACGGAGAGGTGAAGAAGGTGCAGCAGGTTGACATGCAGAGTAATAATATGGGAATAACTTCCCACACCTGCAGGAACACAGAGAAGAAGAGGACATATAGGTAGAGCAAAATTACCTCTTCAGTATTAGGGGTGGTTTTCTTGTTTCCCCACAGCAGCTTCTTCTTTTGGTCAGTAGTCATGATACCCGTTCCAATAAGGTTTCTATTAACTGTTATGTTGCAAAGGTTAAATCAATAAGATAATATGAATAGCCTAATGAATTACTGAGAAATATAATTGCAAACATAAGAACTTTGTAATAGTTCTTGAATAAAGCACATATAGTCAAACAACCATCAGTATATACCACTAAAGAGACATTTATACAAATAAACATATTGTACAAATGCTGCTTCCCATCTATGCCCCATGGTGCCTTGGCAAGCCTCCAAGCGCTTAGCCCAATGGACGGCCAAGCGGTCATGGCTGTGCCAAGTGAAAATTGTGCTGGTGTCTATGTCGCCCCATTAGTAGCTCGTACCAAGCACTTGTTAGCCTACAATACCCACAGTAGTCAGCAGGCACCGTCCATCCATACCCGCCTGCAACCTGCACACTCACTATAAAGATAAGGGTGCACTCTCTCCAAAAGCCTTGCACTGACCAACCTGCCTTTGCGACACGGCCTTGCCATGAAGCCGAACAAATTGCTTGGGGTCATGGTATAAGTAAGCCCATGTAAATATGGATTAGTTTTACTTCCAAGTAGTTACATCATGTCTTTCCAGCATATTTATGTTATGTCATGTCATGTCATGTCATGTCGCTTAAGTTAATATTTATAAAGCATATATATGGTGATTATAGTAGTCAAAGTTTCAGCCAACATTCAAATCTCTGTACTGGTGCTTCTACCCCTGGTGCCATATTGGCGTTCTTGTAATTATAAAGGAGACTTTCATTGGATTCTTTCTTTTGCATATTATGAACTTGATCTAAGTTTCCACATACGGCACTAACAAGTCTATTGGGGGGTCCTTTGCTTGGCGGAAGATAATCACACAGAAGTCAACTTTGCCTTACGTCACCCTTCAATGACATCTCAGACACACATCATGTAATAACATACATGCAAACAGATCTTATAAGCTAAAGAAACTCTCTTCGGACTTATGTTTTGACTAACAATATAAGGACACCGATACACCCTCATCAATATTTGTAATGAACAATTTATCATCCATGCCTCTAAAGTCTAACAAGTGGACAAAACAAGTGGCATTATATGTTTTAATGTGAAAAGTTCATCTAACATCTTAAAATTACTGCCAGAAATGTTCTTGGGACCCCAAGTTAAAGTTTATCATTGTCCTTGTGTTAATTGATGAAACCAGCAAGAGAATAACCAAAGAGTCTGAATACTTAATAATGCATGAGTATGGTTTTTTTAAAAGTAAGTAGAAGATTGACAGTCTGACAAAATATAATTGTCACAAGCAGTGGCGGAGCCAGAAATTTCACAAATGGTGTCAAGAAATTGCAAGGAAGTGAAAAAAGAATATGAAGGGTTTCCAGAAATTGCAAGGAAGTGAAAAAAAGAGTTGCTGCTAGTGAGATTCGAACACGCGAACAGTTTAAAGTTCGCGCGTCTCGACTCTTCCAAGGCACCTGAAACCACTAGGCTACACCACATTGTTGTGTCAAGGGTGTCCAGAATATGTTATTTAACCACTTCGTTTATCATTTTACTTGTATATACGATATAATTTTCCGACTAAGGGTGTCCCCCGACAAGAGTGTAGCTCTGCCCCTGGTCACGAGTTTCACTACCACAAGAATGAAACTACTAGTATGTTTGGACAAGCTTCCAGAAATCTACTTATTTTAAAAAACATTTTTTGTCAGAAGTGTTTTTCGAAAAAATATTGTTGTAGAGTTGTAGTGTATTTGGCTAATCAATTTAAAACACTTTTCCAGTATTAGAGCAGCAATTTGTGTTTCACCAAGGTTCCAAAAGTGCTTAGTAGAAAAACAGCTTCTGAAAATTGAAATACAAAAGCTTTTTACCTAAAATCTTGTTCAAACACTTCAGCTCTCTATAATAAGCAATTTTTTAAAATGAACACTTTCGCCTTCTCAGAAACTTGGCCAAACAGTCTATAAAGTGAAGAAATTAGCGGAGATTCCAGTCCTTAACACAGACAATTCTAAGGGAATGACATGATAGAATTAGATGATGATGTAACATATAGAACAAAAATAAGATCGTTGAGATAGAGAAAAGATACCTACCAAAATAAAAGGCAAATTTTATAGAACAGTTGCACAAGCAATAAAATTTTGTAGGAGCAAATGCTAGCTTTAGTTCATATTCGTAAAATGAGTATCATAGAAAAGGCGAGGTTAAGATGAATGTACAATCATTGTGTAAATAACACACCTAGAAAGGGAACCCCCCCTCCCCCCCCACACACACAGGTAAATGTAAATCACATGGAGAGAAATCACCTCAAACAGCCTGCAATCTCTGGAAATCCATTTAGATTTAGTGAAGAACAGATCATATGAGACACGGGATTCATACAAGAGATACAAGCAGTGTTATCAAAGGCGCGCGTAAGCCCTGAAGGCTCAAAACGTGTTGAGCGCTTCGCCTCGCTTTATGCACGCTTCAGTGTCATCATCAAGGTTCTAAGACAAACCTTTCCTTGCCAAGAGCCTCTTATGAAGAAGTGACACTAAACAATTGATATTTCACTTTATCATTAAAAAAATTCAATTTCTTTGGTCATATATTTGTCATTCATGTTTATAATTATTAGTCTTGGACTTAACATGTACATTTGTATTTTTTTCCTCCCTTTGCGCCTTTTTTCATTAAAGCCCACACTTTATTTGCGCTTAAAGCCCCCACGGACTTTAGAGCTTTTTTGCACTTTTCGCCTTTGATAACACTGGATACAAGCTAATTGGAACTAACGTTTACACACTATTGATACACTTCCACTACAACAACATATCCAGTGTAATCTCACAAGTGGGGTCTGGGGAGTGGGGAGGGTAGAGTATATGCAGACCTTAACCCTACCTCTTGAAGGTAGAGAGACAATTTCCAAAAGACCCTCGGCTCAAGTGCAACAAATCAAAATAGTTATGAAAGAGGAAATACAACAGTGAAGATAACATGTCAATTAATAAGGATACAAAGCATTCATAAAAAAGAACAGTAACAACATCAAAATAATGTGGTAATTGAAACACAATAGACAACAAATGGTAATAGATGTCAAAATACTACGACAGAGACAGTGCTACCAGACTCTTAAGCCTAATTTATAAAGACCCCTACTTTGTCATAAAAGATAAATTATTGAGTAATGAATTGAAATTGGCACTATTGAAGCAAAACCGATATACAAGACTAGTATAACTGACCAAACTAGCTTTGGATTAAGGCCTAACTTGTTCTTTTTTACATCTTGGTAGCAAGAGATAGGGTGTCTTTCATGACTAACAATAGGGCGTCTCACCCTATTTGTGTAGCATTTGCGACTCATTAATGGTTTAGCTCAACTGTCCTTCAAACTAGAACTTGTAACTCCTAGGTTCATTATCCCTTCCCTTGTGAGTTTATTGGTGTCACTTGACCCAATAAACACTGATGTCTTTTGGGTCCCGAAACTCGAATACGAGCACTTTCTTGTCATCAGCAATTTATGTGAGTCTCACCTCGTGGTGGTTAAATCTCACACATATCATGGTTCTTTGAAACCAATCTGGTGCTTCGAGGTAGTTTTTAAGTGGTCTTGGTACGGATAACCAATTCAGATTCAAGCCGGGGTAATTAACTACGGAAGCCATTCATCTTCTAAGGAGATTATTGGAGCAATATAGGGATAGAGTATAGGGATAGGAAAAGAGACTTACATATGGTGTTCATTGACCTAAAACGACATACGAGAAAGTCTCTAGGAGTCTAGAAGTGTACATATGGCATGCATTAGCTTGGAGTCTAGAAGTGCACATATAGCATGCATTAGCGATCAAGGAAATGTACAATGGAAGTAAGACTTGGGTGAGAGCAGCAGGAGAAGACTCGAAACACTTCCAAGACAAGATAGGAGTTGCACCAAGGATCAACTCTTAGCCCGTTTATATTTTCCTTGGTGACAGATCTATTGTCATGACATAATTAAGGGGAGGTACCATGATGTATATTATTTGCAAATAACATCATAAGATTGACTAGACAAGCAACAGAGTTAACGATAGACTGGAGGTTTGGAGACGGACCCTACAATCTAAAGGTTTCAGGTTGAGCAAGACTAAGACAATACTTAGGAGTCATTTGGTGTGAAGTATAAGGTATAATAATCTTAGGGATAAAATGTAGGACTAATTTATCTTGTGTTTGGTTGGAGGTATTAGGCAGTCCTGAGATTATTTATCCCACCTTTTATACCTTAGTGATGGGATAAGTTATCTCATATACATGGTGGAATAACTTATCCAGGGATAATTAATCCCGGGATAACTTGTTCCCAACCAAATGACCCTTAGAGTGCAAGTTTTGTGACGCATTACATGAGGCGAATGTGGAAGTAAGAATTGATCCGCAGGTCATCCTCAAGAGAGAAGACTTCAAGTATTTTAAGTCAATAATCTAATGAAACAAGAAGATATGTCACATGTTGTATTAGAGCGAAGTGGATGAAATGGAGGCTTGCATCTGATGCACTATGTGATAAGAATGTGCCACCGAGACTTAAAGGTAAGTTCTATAGAGTGATTGTTAGACCAACTATGTTGTATAAGGTAGAGTGTTGGCTAGTCAGGAATTCACACATTCAAAAGATGCATATAGCAAAGATGAGGAAGCTTATATGGATGTGTGGGCACATTAGGAGAGATAAGATTAGCAACAAAGATATACGGAGTAAGGTGGAAGTGGCCTCAATAGTGAACAAGATGCGGGAAGTAGGCATATAGAGAGGAGGATCATAGATGTCCCGACAAGAAGATGCAAGAGGTTGACAATGATAGGTCTAAGGAGAAGTAGAGGTGATTAGACATGTCATAACACATCTTCCACTCATGGAGGACATCACCCTAGATAGGAAAGCATGGAGGTCGAGGTTTAAGGTAAAGGTTTAGTACGTGATCAAGCAATTTCTCTCCTTCCTCTAGGAGAGCATGGTTCTAGCTTAGACCACCTTGTCTTCTCCCTCTTCTACTTATCAATATCATTATTATTGTTCTATTCCTTCCTATTTTTCAAATTGTACTACTACAATTGTTTCTTTTACTTAAGGTTATCTTTACTATTTTAGTTGTCGGTACTTCTCTTTTCTACAATATTTTCACCATAACTTTTACTCTTACATTTTTCAAACCTATTTTTGAAACACTCTTTTTGAGCCGAGGGTTTATCGGAAACCACCTCTCTATTTACACACAAGGTAGGGTAAGGTCTACGTAGAACCTATCCTCCCCAAACCTCACTTGTGGGATTACATTTGGTATGTTGTTGTTGTCATTGTGGCGGGAGATAGGCTTATGAGCTTGCCTTTTTGGATTAAGAAACATTGCATTTAACACCCCCCAAACAAATAATATCGAATTTTCCCATCAAGAAAGAACTCAATGATATAAAAGTAACAACACAATGTTGTTAATCTTTAGAAACCTTAATATTAAGTTAGAGCCATCAATATAAAAGTAAAATGAGTATCTATAGAGAGGGGGGGTGGAGGTGCTTAGGGTGTTGATGCTCCAAGCCATGTTGAAGTACCAGTAAAACAATTAAACGTTCTTAGACTTGAGAGATGATGGTACTTTGGACATTTAGTAAAGATTGGTGTTTGGAGAAAAAACAAGCTAACATAGGTCCAGTGTGTTTCAGATTTCTGTAAAAAGGAAGCTTTTAGCCTAGTTTCAGTAAATGGAGATAAAACAAGACCAGAAGTCATATAGGAGGAATCGACTTCCAGAAACAAAATATTCTGATGTCCCATTTAATGTAAGGAACAATTTTGACTTCCAGAAATCAGACCAAAGTGTTGCCTGAAAATGAAAACAATCTAAAGGTAGGTTTGTAAAAAAACTCACACATGTTTCCAGAAGCTCCTCTTCAAAAAATAATCCAAACATAACTTTTTCCCAAATTTATTTCCTAGAACTTCTACAAACCTACTTAAGATTCCCACTGTACACCATCAATCTCCCCTCCCCCCCCCAAAAAAAACAAAAAAAAAAAGAAAATAAAAGAAGAATTATACCTAATTCAGCAGCCTTCATTGCAGCAATTTTTGCAGCATCTATATCAGAATCTTTCACGCCCTGCTCCAAAGACAATTCACTGTTTGGATCTTGACCTTGTTTTGAGTTCGAAGAGAGTTTTCCATCAGCTGCATTTGCTGGATTCAAGCGTGAAAAATAAAGACTGTAATTAAAAACATAATAATAGTAGTCCAGGAAGAAGAACAAGGTGGTTAATACCATCTTTTCCCTGTGCAGAACTCTCATCCATGCCTGAGAATTTTGACTTCTTAGATGGAGACACTCGCCCTTTACCAGAAGCAACATTTCTGTCTTCAAATATCTTCTCTCGGTCCTCATAGTTCTTCCTTTCCTCTTTGGTGTATTTCTCACCATCAAAATCCATAGCATCAACCTGTGGATCTTTTCTTGAATTTGACTCATTTTTGTTGCTTCTAGACTCCTCATAAGCAGGTGAACGATCACTCTTGTGATCGCTCCTACGGTTCCCTTTCTCATCTCGGCTGTCTCTATACTCCTTATACCTATCACTCTCCCTGGATCTATTATCGTCAATGCTAGAGTTATTATAACGCCTACCTGATCCTACTCTATCAAATGATAAATCTTTATCTTTGAATGATGAAGCTTCTCTCTCCTGATTCTTGCTTCTATGCCCTAAATCTGCATACTTATCTCGGTAGTGTTTGTCAGTGTCACGTGGGGAGTGTCTTGATCTATGATCATTATCACGCCTGGAGTTATTACCATAATTGTCCACTCTTGAATCACAATGAGAATGAGAGCTTAGCTTTGAATATCCTCTATCATCATCATCAGTATGCCTGCCATGTCTGGGATAATCATTGTGCTTATGGTAATTGCGGGAACTCCTAGAAGATTGTCGATCAGACTGCCTTTGAGATTCACCACTTCGATCTTGTCGGTTTCTACTGGAACCCCTATCTATATAATCATCCTTGTGTCGCCAATCATCCTTCCTTGATGGGATAGGACTAGAGCTCCTCTTGCGGACAGGGCTCCCTACATTCACCGAAGATGGGATAGTTAAGAAGCAAACATTACATGTCAAGCTTTACCAAGATCTTTATCATCAGCACAAAGCTCTATCGAGAACTTTAATAGATGATAATCATATTCAAAAAGGCAGATTCAAAATGATGACTAGATTGAGTCTATGAAGCACTAAAGAATAGCCTTATTACAGGGATTAAATTATTAGTTTGGAACTGGAAAAGGAAATTACTTGAGGGTGTTCTGGTATGACATAAAATATTTCCACAAAAGATGTTGTCTGAGATGAATGTTTTTACCAACAATAGTTATTTCATAGATCACTTCCTGATGATTGAGCATTAGATAAGTCACCACCACATTAGTACAAGTATGAATAGGGTATAGGAGCAGTATTTTGGTGCTCATTGTGGGTTAAAATGTTGACAATAATACCTATAGATAGTTGTAGCAGGAGTGTTGTATAGTAAGAGCAAAGGTACTGGTAAAGGAAATGACTTGCACCCAAAATGACACATCAATTGCTCCCACTCATGGAGAACATATCCTACAATTCAAGACATTCAATTCCGGAAATAATTTCATTAAGCAAGTATTTTCAGAGGAAACATATTGTATTACACCAAAACCCCTTAAATCTCCTATAATTATACTCACTACATCAACCATGGCTTATTATCTATATCCATATTATTATTATTATTATTATAAGAAAGCACAAATATATATGTTGAGCGATCAAAATATCCTTTAAAATATTGGACGACTTTTATGCCCTTCAAAACAAACTATTTATTCTAATTGAAAAATCCTTTTTTTTTTTAACTTGGTAAATTGTATTCATTCAGCATTAAGGCTATGCTGGCCACCTCCAAAAAGTTTACAAAAAAGAAAGAGAGATACTTGCAAAGAGCCTATAAAATCCACTAATTGGATTTCCTCTTCTATACTCTGTTCTTTACACCAAAAACCTAGTGAAGTGATAACTTTCCACTTAATCTTCAAAATAGAGGATTCTTTTCCTTCAAAGATCCTCTGGTTCCTCTCCTTCCAAATGGTCCACCAGATGCAGGTTGGGACTGTCCTCCACCATCTTTTTTGGCTTTTGCTTCCTCCTCTTCTGATCCAACAGCTAAGCAAGTCTGCAGTATGTTCAGGCATGATCCAGTTGATTCCAGCAATGGAAGTGAACATAGCCCAAACTTGTGTTGTTACTTTGCAATGCATGAAAAGGTGTTTGTTGGTTTCTAGTGTCTCCTTGCAGAGGAGGCATCTAGATGTTATGATGGACACCCTTTTTTGCAATGCCTCATGTGTCAAACATGCTTTCCTAGCTACTAGCCAAGTGAAGCATTTCACTTTACTAGGAGCCACACTCTTCCAATAGTATTCCAAGGTCCAGTTGAGTTGACCTGCCTGCTGCTACACTCAGTCCCCTTTTGTATACCCTGTTAACAGTCCATCATTGTGGTGCCTCCAAATGAGTTTGTCTGAGTCTGTATTAGTGCCCGGGAAGTTTCCTATTAGTTTTAGAAAATCTACTACCCATGGTATTTCCCAATCATTTAGGGGTCTTCTGAAAGTCAGGTTCCACCCTTGAGGGGACCACATTTCTTGTATACTGCATCCAATATTCAAGCTTATTGAAAACAGTCCAGGAAAAAGGGAATGAAGTTTGCCATGACCACTCCAGTCCTCTTCCCAAAAAAGTACCTCGTCTCCCCTACCAACTCTAACTTTAGTGTTTAGCTTGAGGGTCATCCATAGATTCCTGATAGATTTCCAAACCCCAACCCCATATGTATTAGTCACTTTATTAGTGCACCACTGCCCCTCCGGACCATACTTATGAAGGATAATCTCCCTCCACAAGGACTGATTTTCTTGAGTAAATCTCCATAGCCATTTGATAAGTAAACTCTTATTATGAAGCTTTAGGTTCCTCACTCCTAGACCTCCAAAACTCTTGCTTTGCTGAACTGTGCTCCATTTTACCAGGTTGAAACTTTTCTCAATCTTGCTTCCTTACCATAAGAAATCCCTCCTCAACTTGTCTAAGATTTTCACCACCTCACCGAGGATGGGAAATAAAGACATTACATATGTTGCCAGAGAATCTAGAATTGCATTGATCAATACAACTCTACCTCCCAGGGAAAGGTATTGTGATTTCCAAAGAGCTAGTCTTTTTTCTGTTTTCTCTGTTATTCCATCCCATATATTCACAGCTTTGTGATTACCACCCAATGGCATTCCCAAATAAATTGTGGGCAACTCCTTTATCCTGCACTTCAAAATATCTGCCAGAGACTGAATTTGCTGCACCTCTTTCACCGGAAAAATATTGCTTTTCCTCCGGTTAATCTTCAACCCAGAGCAAGCTTCAAAGATCACCAGTATCACCCTTAGGTAGCAAATTTGTTCTTGTTCAGCTTCGTAGAAAACCACAGTGTCATCAGCATATAATAAGTGAGTCACCTCCATGATTTCATTGTTCCTGTTCTTAATGCTGAAGCCTCTTATCCAGTTGTTTGTTGCAGCCTTTCTCATCAGACTGTCTAGCCCTTCCATAGCTATGATGAACAGGAAAGGGGACAAGGGATTCCCTTGTGTCAAACCTCTTTCAGATGGAAAAAAATCTGCAGGTTCTCCATTTATCAGAATGGAGAACCTGGTAGTTTTGATACAGAATTCTATCCACTTAATCCACCTTCTCCCGAATCCCATTTGCCTGAGAGTGTTCAACAAGAAACTCCAGTTCAGGTGGTCAAAGGCCTTTTCTATATCTAATTTGCACATAACTCCAGGCACATCTCCTCTAATCCTGGTGTCAATGCACTCACTAGCAATAAGAGCAGCATCTATTATGTGTCTCCCTTTGATGAAAGCCATTTGGTGGTTGTTTACAACTTTGCTTATTACCTTCTTTAATCTCTCAGCCAACACCTTTGCTATGATTTTGTAGATCCCGGAGATTAGACTGGGTTTGAAATCTCTTAGATCATTTGCTCCAACCCTCTTAGGAATCAAAGCTACAAAAGTGGCATTGAAGCTCTTCTTAAACTTGTGATGAGAGTGAAATCTATGGAATGTCTGCATCAGTTCTTCTTTTATTGTTTCCCAGAAAGCTTGAAAGAAAGCCATGGTATAGCCATTTGGACCGGGTGCTTTTTTTGCAGCACACATCTTTATTCCTGCCAGTACCTCTTCTTCCTCAAAAACTCCCTCAAGGCTGTTTCTTTCTCCTGTTGAAATGCCTTGTACTTCATTAAGATTCAAATAAGGTCTCCAATTTTTTTATTCTTTGAAGAGATCTTGATAAAAATCCACAATAGAGCCCTTGATAGCCACAGGATCACTAGATAGTTCTCCATTGATCAACAGAGAATCTATAGTGGAGTCTTTTATGTGCAATGGCCATTCTGTGAAAGAACTTAGTGTTTTTATCACCACATTTGATCCATTGGACTCTGGATCTCCGCCTCCAAAATATTTCTTCATTCCTGGCCACTTCCTCATATTCCAAGGCTAAATGAGCCTTTACCAGCTGCTCATCATCATTTAAGGGTCTGCTCTCTTGCAAGGTCTCCAAGCTCCCTATTTGATCTAGGATGTGGCTTTTTCTTGCCTTCCAGTTTACCTTGTGCTCTTTGCTCCATTCTTTGAGTTTAGCCTTTAATATGCTTAATTTTGTTGCCACAATATAGTCAGGGGTACCAGATATAATAAAAGAACACCACTATTCTTGAACTTTTTCTTTGAAGCCTTCCATATTAAGCCACAACTTTTCAAACTTAAAGTAGGACTTCTTGAAATTACCATCTCCACAAGTCAAAAGAATGGGGTTGTGGTCAGACCCAAGGCTAGGAAGAGAGCTTTGCCTAATCTGAGTGAACATTTCATCCCAAGGGAAAGAATACAAAAACCTGTCTATTCTAGAGGCATTCCTGTAATTTGCCCCTCCTCTCCAAGTATAGGATCCCTCAAAAAGAGGAGGGTCTATGAGTTTCAGCTCATTAATGCAGTTGGAGAAATCAGACATTGCTCAAGATAGGTCAACACAATTAGTTTTCTCAGATGGAAATCTTATTGTGTTGAAATCTCCACTAACTACCCAAGGCCCTTCACACAAACTCCTCATTGCTCCTGGTTCTTCCCATAAATCTCTTCTTTCATTCCTATCACTAGATGCATAGACAGTTGTGATAAACCAGTCTAAATCTTGATTAATCCCACACAATTTGCAAGTAATCATCTGGCTGCCTCTCTCTACTTCCTCTCCCCTCCAAGCCCTTTTGTCCCACATGATAATGATTCCTCCCTTAGTCCCTAAAGCTTCCATCCTATTCCCTCGTCCATCTTGTTGAATATAGCTTCCCACCGTCCCATTTAGTTTTGTCTCAACCAAGACTATAATGTCTGCTCCCTCCTGTTGGATTCTACTCCTTACTAGATTTCTTTTCTCCTCCCTATTTAACCCCCTAACATTCCATGCTAGAATTTTCAGCTTCATAACAACTGATTGGATTGTTTCCTCCCTCTGCTTCGTGAGTCGCTCCTTGTTTCTGCATCCTTATACTTTATATCAAAGAAAAGGTTTTTGAGCTCTTTTGGGACCATCTGCTTGTCGTGATTTTTTGTTGAGAGTTCAGTTGTTGGAGCTTCCATATGTCAAAGTTTAAGGATATATCTTAAGAAAGTTTCATACTAATCTTAGTTGTTATCATTTATGGAATATAGCTTCACTTTTCTGGATTCCTTTATAAGGATCAAGTTTGAATTTGATTGTTGTGTTTTTAACAATATTTGTGTGAAACTTTCGGCTCCCAATTCAATTAATTAAAGAATCTTTGGTATCACGCTCAATTAAAAAAAACATTAAACGTGCATTTTTAACTATTTGTTAAAGAAGTCTCAATTTTAGAAGGAATAAGTTGAGTTAATGTATTAACTAATTTGTATAATTTGAGGTTTAGCAAGGTCTCGTGCAATGGCAAGTATCTTTTGGATTTTTAATACCACACATTATCTACACAAACATCAAAATTGAGGGGGAGAAAAAAATTTGTACTCCTTCTGTCCCAATTTTTGTGGCACCTTTCAAATTTCGAGATTCAAACAAGTCTATCTTCGACCATAATTTTTTAAAATATATTTCAAAAAAATTGAATTGTCAATTATTATGACTTATAGTACTTTTTACGTAGTTTTCAAATATATAGGTTTTATTTCAAAAAACTTGAAGATTTCATCATAAAATTTACGATCAAACTTAAATTGTTCGACTCTCGTAATCCGAACTGTGTCACATAAACTAGAACAAAGGGAGTACTAAATTCCTTTGACACTATTTTATTCATAATGCATTAGTTTAACAAATCAAAACTAGAATACATAATTGATCGAAACCCGAATATCAAAAAGCTAAATATAAATCGATAAATATATTCCTAAAATATTAACCGACTTCTATACTCCTAAAAGCAAAGTTGTTTCTTCAAATAAATAATCCACATGGAATAAATCAAATTGCAATATTTAGCTTTAATTACTATTTAGACCTTTAATTCAACAAAATTATGTCTACTTGAATATTAGTCAATCTGCCATGAATTTAAAATCATTTCCAGTTCAAATTGAGTTAGTAAGATTTCTATATGGATGATATTAAGTTGAATTCATTGAAAGAACGGCATGAATGGGTTATTCAATATCACTTAATGATAGAATAATTCTCATAAAATTATATGGTTTTTATGCATATACAAATTTGAGTCGCACTTGGCAAATGAAAAGTAATTGATATAGAGGAATGGAGGAGCTGCCAGAATATTTTCCGGCCAAGTCCTAGTCGGTGTTTTTTGGTGGGTTTCTATTAAAGGTGACGTGGATGGTTTGGGGGTTAGTTTTAACAGATATTTAAAGTGAAAATGTTTGGGAATCGGACCATAAGTCTTAACTTTTTGTATACATTAAGGACTGTTTCTCCCGAGTGGTACATATCAATGACCAAATACTTCGACCCTCATACATTAAGGACCATTTGGCCATTTTCTCTGCTGGTTTTGTAACCTAATTTTGGACAATAGTTGATCTTTTCTTAGCAACGAAAATCATAAATGAATCGTAACTAATGTATTAAATCGAGTAAAAGTTAATTACATGTATTAAGCCTATAACTTTGGACCTTTTGGGCATTTTTTAGCATGTATGGATTTTACGAGTCACGCAATAGATCAGATATGAGGTTTTTGGTTAAAAGGGGTTGGGTTTAATATTCTCTACATTTTTGCTTAAAATCCACCTCAATATTTAAAATACAACACCTAATGACATTTCAACTCACAAGTTCATCCTCAAGATATTATGCTAAATTCAAATTGTTCTTCCTTCATATAAAGGATTGACGAACGTGAAATGTAGATCGACTAAATATCTACGTACAATTATTAACATACATTGCACATTCGTAGAAACTAGTAAATAATAAATACAAAAGCCTAAATTTGGCACAAAACAGAACCCAAACAATCAAACTGATACTAGTCGCCTTCAGCGAACGCAAACAATCCAAATAATATTTGTTCTTCTCAGTTATATTATTAGCCCTTAAAATGCAATATCCAGAAAGATGTCCAATTTACTTGACTGGGCAAAACCACCTCTTGGCTAGTAAGGACTTACAATATGTTAAGCAATTGCAAGAAGAAGATAAAGCCTTTTTAATATATTTTTTAGACCCGTAAATGTCTCATTAATTTTGTACCCAAAAATACAGAATTTCCAGAGTTGTGAAAGTAGAATTATTATTTTGATGTTGGAGAGAAATGGGACAAAGGAGGGAGTGTAATATGAATACTCATCCTGATCGAAGGTGAAAACAGCAAGAAGCAATTAGAGTGCATATTCTGCGTTCATATAGAAACTGCAATACTTCCAGACAATTCAATCACGAACATTAATTGCTATAGAACGTTTATCCATTTATCAACTACGCCTCAATCCCAATTAGATGAGGTCCAATAAATTCCGCCTATCCAGTCCTCACTATTCATGTCCATTTCATTCCAATACAGTTGGATATATATGTGATAAAATATATAAATTTTTATACCATCATGTCATCTTTACCTATTGTACTAGGTCACGTGTCTTATTTTCAATATTGCAACCTCCTACTCTATTCTAGTTAAAGACCAGCAAACGCACATAGGCGGAGCTTTTGCTAAAACTATCGTACTTTTCAAAAAATGCACGTGCACATGCAAGTATCTCACAAATTCAGGAAAAAGAAGCAACTGGATATTAACAAATCTACAAGAAAAATTGAAGTTGTTGCCTTGAAATATCCAGTCAAGCCTACAACTTCCACTTTCAGCTACCAAAAGTAGGCACACATACACAAAGTAAAACTATTAATGACAAACGCAAAAAGCAGGTATTTTGTGTCAATTAAAGAACTAACCATCAGACGAGGATGATCCACCAACAGGAGTCCGACGCCTGTATTTCCTGTTAACAGCATCATTTGAGAGCTTACGGAATGCCCCCTTTGAATCAATATTCTCTTGAGACGTATTTTTTCCATCTAAGTCCATAGTATTTAACCTGAACCCAATATTAAATCAAATTCACAATTTCAAACTGCCAACAAACACATCTACTAGGAAAATCTCGGAACCAAAAAAAAATCGTTTGAAGAAACAAAATCCATGATCAAATCCATAAAAAATAACTGAGGTTCATAATAACTAAGAAATGTAAAAAAAAAAAAATTAAAAAAAGAAATCTGAACATTTAGAGTTTGAAGAAATCAAGAAATAGATCAAAAGGGCAAACCTTTGGTGCGAGCTATGAAGTTGCAGGAATTGATTTGCTGTGTTTATCTTCCTCCTGTCGCTTCGTGTATCTACTTGTGCTGTGTGAGAGCTAGGGCTTTTTATTTTTGCGCCAATAAAGCAAAGAAGAATAGATATCTTTGTTTGAGATGATAAAGCCCCAATTTTTATTTATTTTCATTTTAAATATGGACTTGCTATAAAGAAAAATGAAAATAAAATAGGTTAAACTCGGGCGATGTTAATAGGGGTATGCAAAAATGCAAAAATGCAAAAATGCAAAAATGCAATTAAAAAAATGTTATTAGTTAATTGTTATTGGGTTAACGGATTTTTAATGGTTTTATAAAAATAAAAATAAAAAGATAATCGGGTTATCACTTCGGTTTTGGTTTTTAATATTGGGTTATTGGATAAACTGGTAACTAATTCAGACTAGTAATTTATTATTTTACCTCTACATAAATATCAAATATTAATGTCAGTATCTTACTGGTTACTGTCTTTGCCTTTTAGAGCCCGTTTGGATTGGCTTAAAAAATAGTTTTTAAGTAAAAAATAAAAAGTCAAAATTAAATGATTTTTAAGTCAAAAAATAAAAAAGTAGGGGGAGACCTACTTTTGATTTTTAACTTATTGTCAAATACTTCCTAACTTATTTTAATTCATTTTTTGACTTATTTTAAGTTATAATTATATTTTTCAAATATTTTCAGAAGTCCAAAACTGACTTAAAAGTAGGTTTGACCAACTTTTAAGTCAATCCAAACACCTTCTTAAGTCATCAATTCACACTTCATAGTGATTTTGAGTTCACAACTTCACATTATACAAAACTTCAAAATCCAAAGTAAGAACCCTATTCCTCTTAATTTCTCTTTCTATTGCACTTGTATAGTTGTTTTCATGTTAGTTATTACTGTTTTTATTTTATGAATGTTCTGTAAAGTTACTTTATTATTTTGTCGCGTCAAATTGTCGGAGAAGTCATATATTTATCTTATAAGCATTTTCTTATTGGTTAAATCGAAAATGTAATCGTTAAGGACCAAAACCGATAAATCAAAAACCGATAAAAATATCTTATTGATTTGATTATTGTCTTAGTATATTTAAAAACCGAAAACCGATAAACCAAACCAATAATACATAAAACCGTACCGACCGATGCACACCCCTAGCCATGTAGTCCTCTAAATCGCAACTATATAGTTGATTTTGGAGAGTTTTTAAATTATTTGGTTTGACTTGGTTTGGTATTGGGGAAAAAAACCTACTATATTTGGGTTTTAACTAAAAAAAGTCAACCGAGACCAAATCAACCCGACATTATATATATAATTTTAAAATTTATTTTTTACATAAAAATATTTACTTTGATGTAATTTCTAAATATTACTTATACATTTTCATAGTTTTTATCTTTTAACATATATTTTTTCAAGTTCTTTGAGATTTAGAATTTTGAATGGTCCAATAAATGTTATAGTCCAAAGATATTAGTAACTCTAATAAAGCTCAATTCGAAATCAAATCAATACTAATTCTAACAAAATAAATTAATTTAACACTAAGAATGACAATAATGTTGAATATTTGTTCTTTAGTTTTACATTGGTTTAGACATTTAAAATACATAATCTAATTTTAATTTTTTTTAATGCTTAATCATGTAATTAATACTTAGTAGACTTATTTTAGCATGATTTAATACTTTTAAATTATGATCATTTTCATTATAACTTATCAATTTGCAATATTTATTTTATATGATTTCATTATTAATTTTTATTGAATATTTTAGTGTCATCACTCATCTCATATTTTGTGTTATTTTCTTAAGAAACATCTTAGATACATAGTTGTATTTTTGTTGGACTAAAGAAATATTTGGAGCACAAGTTAATTATATGTTTGTATGAAAACTTTATCGGAAAATCCAAAAACCTGAAAAAATTTGAGGTTTATTAGTCTGGTTTGATTTAAAATTATAAAGAATTGACACAAATGGTTTGGTTTGGTATTTGAAAAATCCAAAAAAATCTCAAGTTTTATTAGTTTGGTTTGGTTTATAAATTTAAAATTTTTACACAAATGATTTGGTTTGATATTTGATAAACATGAACCATCCCGGTCATGTACACTCCTAGGTCCTTAACAAATAGGGTTTGAATTATTTTTATTCTTCATATATATTATTTAATTGAAATAATTCTTAATGTACGTAATATGTGATCATTTTAATCTTAAATCCCAACTCTGTTAAAAAAATAACGGTTTCCTCATTTCCTTTCTCACCTTCCTGCTTCTTCCACCTCCCTCTCTCTACTTCATCATAATTGAACTTTACTTTTCAATAGAGTAGTACCTCCTATGATAGACTTCAAAATAAACTTTTTTTTAAAAACAAAATAAAGAAAGGGTTGTTAGTTTTAAGAGTATATGTGAGCCAAAAAGGTGAATGGAAGGGTATCTTTAGACCAAAAGATGAGTAGAAGGGTATTTTTAGACCAAAAGATGGATGAAGGATATTTTTAAACCTTTATAGTTCAGGGGTATTTTTGATCCCTTTCCAATTAATCATTATAAACAAATATCTCCATTCATTTCTGTAGTGTTACATATATGCAGACCAAATTAAGAAATCAAAATTTTAACTTTAAATTTATATCATATTTTCTTGATAATTTAGGAGGAACAATTATCTCAAGAGAAATAGAAAAATAAAAATCATATATATATAAAAGAGAATCCTCAATCCGGTGACGTGGCACCACCAGAAGCAAGGATTCTCTTCTTATTTATTTATTTCAAACATTGCCCTTCCCCTTCTGCAATAAGAACACCACTTCAGCCCTTAACAACTGCTTCTCCCGATCATTGTTTTACCACTCTTGTCGCTCTTCATAAACGTTGTGCCTATTTACAATAGCGGATCCGACTATGTGGCGCCCTCACAATTCAGAATTCTTATTTAACCATTCATAAATGTCACAACCTTACGGAAATGTCACAACTTTTCATAAAAGTTAGAACTCTTCACAAAAGTCACAACTCTTCACAAAAGTCACAACTCTTCACAAAAGTCACAACTCTTCATTTTTCATTCACACCTTTTAAAACCCAACACTTAATTCCAAGGCACCAACAGAAGAAAGAATAAATAAAGAAAATTGATTTCAATTGCAATGCGACATTACTACTCTTGCACCTCTCAGTCCACAACTCACAATGCTACTTGAATTGTTTAATTCATTACATTTGGTTCTTTAGGAAACAAAACTTTTATTTCTGCCACAATTATATGTAGGTTTTTTCCGCTATAGGGGAGTCGAATTCAAATAAATTAATTAAGCTTCTTACGAAGTGTGTTTCCTTTCTCAAAGTTTTCTTCCTCCTAATTCATGAAGCCTAATCTTTTACCGTAAGTCATAGTGATTCATGTAACTATTGCAATTTCTTTTTGCTATTTTGGTGACTTTTTTTAACTCTGTTAACAATTCCAGTATGGATGATTGAAAATTGATCTTCTCTTTTGTCCCTTTTTACAAGTTTCTTCATATACTTTTTAGGACAATTGCTTGTGGGTTGTGCTATATTTGATAGCATACAACAACAAATATCTGATAACTAATACGGAACCAATGGTGAAGATTGTTAAAAGAACCAAACTGATTATTCTCTTACCTGGCACAATTAGTATACTATTTTGATTGTTTTATCTTAGGTACAAACATTTTGTATGCCAATTCACTCTTCTTAGAATATTAGTATAGAGACAATTAGTCCACTTCTTTTATTTCAAGTTGACTAATTTTCCATATTTCTTCCTCTCCTATTTTTGGGCATAATAAGAGATCAAGTTTTTTTGAAACTAACAGATGCCCAAAATACACTATAACAAAAAATAAAATTATCGACAAAAAATATGTACATTAACGAAGAGTGCTTGAGCCTTTACCGACATTAATTAATTTTCATTAGATTCAATGTCGCTATAGACTTTAGAGACATTTATAGAGAGTACTTATTGCCTCTGAAAATGCATATTTAGCGGCAATTAAGCTATTAATTACCATTAAAGATCATTTTTGTTGTAGTGATAACTCTTTCTTTTGGCTTCTTTCAATTAAATTTGTGAAGTTTAAACTTAGATACAACCCGAAAGACTATCTTTGAAAATATGTTAAGCAACATGCCTTTTTCTTCTTGATTGTTAGGAAAAGCAAGGTCGTCCTTATTATTATTTGTGGATATTTGTGAGTTAAAGTGCTCACAAAATTATGTTGTGAGATTTTAATATGTTATGTATCAAAATTTTGATTTAGAATATCCAGTTGTGAACAGTTCCATTCAGATGTCACATACTACTTGGTTGATCATTGCATTAATTCTTTGTAATTGCATACTATAACCATAACAATAACTTTGGTTCAATTCAAAATAAGTTGGGGCCGGTGATATGAAACCTAAGAAATAGTAATGACTATTCTGAGACAATGAGGAAAAACCTTTATGATACTAATAATTTTAGAGTCATTTTCAACATATACATGATACAACATACTATAATAAAACAATAAATTGATGGAGGTTCATAAGAAAGGAGGCGAAGGTCCTCCATTTGAATTTAGTTAATTATGTTCTTGTATGGACGTGATGTCTCACTATACGTCGGAGTGTTGTTGTTCGAGGATTTTTTGTCTCTTCTTTAACGTATGATGTTGTTCTTTATAACTTCTTGAAATTTAGAAAATTTTGTTACTTCTGACCAACGATTTCCATGGAGATTTTCTTAGACATCTTTCTTATACTTAAAATCTCTCTATGACTCATAATTTTTGTATAACAAAAATAAAAATTAAAAAAATACAGCACTTTAAGATTTCGGAGGAACGCTTTGCCTGAAGATAAAATGTTCTTGACAATGTAGTGTATGTATCGAAAATATGAATATTACCAAATGATCATATGTAAGCTTAATAAAATAGTTCAATCCCGTGCGAAGCACATATAATTTACCTAGTAAAGTCATAAAGTAAAACCATCTGTTAATTGTTTAGTAAATTTATTATATTAAAGTGGAAAAGAAAAATTATAGGCTAGTATTTATGCTTAACAGTCATGTACCGTGAATGCTTACATAAGAACAACAAAAAAATAATGGTTGCAAGTGTGGTAGAGTTTGAGAAAAAAAAGAGAGTTTGTTCTTGTTTGGACAAAAAGCAGAGGAAGGAGGTTTTATGATTAATAAATTCAAAATTAAAAGTGAGGATTAAAATTCATTTTCTACTTCCAATAAATTTTGTGTTCTTATTTTTTATTTATTGGAGAATTCAATTGATTATGAAGTCGAGAAAGGGAGACAGAGGAACACGGTGGTGGGAGACGAGAGGAGAAAACGTTACTTTTTTAATAGAGTTAGATTTTGGGAACAAAATGATCACATACCATATACATGAAAGACTTATTTCAATTAAGTGATATATATGAAGAATCAAAACTATTCAAACCCAATACATACTATTTTGATCATTTTCTCTTCATTATTGTTTGCAACAAATTTTAAAGTGACAGAAAATTAATTGCAATCACAAATAAAATATGAAGAAATCTGTTCCTCCCTCGATTCTTATCTCTCTTAAGATTTATCCATGATTCGAGGGCCGTTAGGTGACGCATTTCACGAACTTGGATGATTTTGACTTGATTTCTATAATTCGAGGGTTGTTAGTGGTGTATTTCTCGAACTAGGATGATTTGAACTTGATCTTCATAATTTGAGGGTCGTTAGTGGCGTATTTCTCAAATTAAGATGATTTAGACTTGATCTTCATAATTCGAGCGCCGTTAGTGACATATTTCTCGAATTAAGATGATTTGAATTTGATCTCTTTATAAATATTCCATGAATTTGCGGAATATTTGAGATTTAGATCTCTTTATGAAATTTTTGAGATTTTGATCTCTTTATAAATGTTTCATGAATTTACGGAATATTTGAGATTTCGATCTCTTTATGACATTTTTGAGATTTTGATCTCTTTATGGAATTTTCGAGATGTCTTTTTAAGGAAATATAATGCCATTTATATAGGCATGAACTAGAGTTTAGGGTTGAGTAGCCTCCAAGAATCCTAGTTGGAATTGAACACACCTTGTAGAGTCCCAACTCAAATTGACCACGTTTTGTAGAGTCCAACTCAATTTGACCACGTTTTGTAGAGTCCCATAAAATTTCAATGTCTACAAATGCCCCTTGCTTCAAGACTTGTCGAAGTGTAGACTTGTTGAAACTCAAAGATGAGGCTTGAAGTACTCATACTTACACTTTGCAGTTTTGCGACATCAGATTTGCAGATTATATCTATGAGAGAAATGATGAAGGGCATATTTGATCCTACTAGGCGTGCCAATTTGTTTACAACAGATTTTAAAGTGACAGAAAATTAATAACAATCACAAATAAAATATGAAGAAACATAGTTTTATTGATAAATATTGCGGGTACAATTATGATCCTCCCTTGATTCTTCTCTCATAAGATTTATCAATAATTCAAGGGCCGTTAGTGATATATTTGCCGAACTTGGATGATTTGGACTTGATTTCTATAATTCGAGGGATGTTAGTGGCGTATTTTGTCGAACTATGATGATTTGGACTTGATCTTCATAACTCGAGGGCCGTTTGTAGTGTAATTTTCGAATTAAGATGATTTGGATTTGATCTCTTTATGAATATTCCATGAATTTGTGATGGCATTTTCGAGATTTTGATCTCTTTATGAAATTTTCGAGATGCCTTTTTAAGGGAATATAGTACCCTTTATATAGGCATGAACTAGAGTTTAGGGTTCAGTAGTCTCCAAGAATCCTAGTTGGAATTGAACACACCTTATAGAGTTCCAACTTAAATTGAACACGTTTTGTAGAGTTCCATGAAATATCAATGTCTACAATTATGTATAGCTATTATTTTAATATTTATTATTCATAACAAACTTTTTACTGTCCAATAATTGGATTTTGTATCCATTCGCATAATTTAATACAATTTGTGTCAGTTGTATTAGTTTGTGCAACAAATACAACCTATATCAATTATATTCATTTTTACAACAATTACAATCAAATCAAAATAGAGAAATACTAGGTCTATATAAGAATACAAACAATAATAATATAGGACTGTCTAAAAGGATACAAACAACAAAAATACAGGAGTGTATATATAGATATATAACCGCAATAATATAGTCAGACAAAGAGAAAACCAATATCTCATACCTTAAGAAATAATGCATACATGATACAAAATCTAGTCCTTCAAAATACAAAAATATAGGTGAAGTACAAAAAATATATTCCAAATTTGAAACGATTTCAGATGCTAGAAAATTCTTCCTTCCTCAAAATACATAAATGCAACAAAAAAAAATTTAATGGTGGAAAATGTTCGAAAATAGATGACCTTTTCCTCTATCTCGTGTATATGCAAATGGAATCTCTTATGCATTTGTGCCTATGTATTTATATGTGTAGAAGAAGATGAAAGTTAGTGTTTAATCTTCCCAAAATGTGACCAAAAAGGAGGAGGAAAATGTTCTCTATTAGAAAATCTAAAAAAAAAAAAAAAAGGTCCTCTAGTGCTCTCCCTCTATATTGTACATATCTCTTAGTGCAAATCCATTTTCCCCAAATGATTTTCAACATGTTTTACCTTGAGTGATATGTGTAGAAAAGGTGAAGGTGATGGAGCTAAATCCAGATCGACGACTGTAATGACCAGGAAGGTCATTTTTTGGAATTTTTGTAAAATTACCATTTTACCCCTCCCAATAGTTGCCCCGAGTCATTTTTGATCACTTTGTAAAGCTGATTTTGAAATTTTTATTAAAAGATTATAATTTTTGGATGTTTTGAGTTCTGAAAAGGTTAAGTTGTTTAAAAGTGGTTTTTGGTAACAATCGGAGTTTCAAGATTTGAAACGGAATTCCTTCAGTTCCAGCAGTTCTGAAATGTGAAATTTAGTCTAGAAGAGTTGTCAGTTTCATATTCAGAGTTGTTCGTGGATTTGAGGTCTTAAGTTGGAAGTTGGTGTGATTTTAGGTCTTGAGTTGACTCTAGTCAAGATTCAAAGTTCGAATACTCGGATCGAATTTCTTAAAGTTCATTGGATTTGAGAGATGATTTTAGTCCTAGGAAAGGTCTTGGTTGAATATTCAGAGGTTTCGAGCTTATTTTGGTCTTTTAAGGTGTTATGTTAGTTTATTGCGAATTCCACGAGTTTTGGTTCAAGGAGACCTTAAATTTGTGTTTTGATAGTTCCATTGAGTCCGGAACGCCGAGTTTAGTTGGGTAGCATATTTGGTTTGTGTTTACGGGATTCTAAAAGAATCCCGAGGGTCTATTCAGAGACTTTTGTGTTGGTAGTCTGTTGAAATCTGGTATCTAGTAAGAGCCCTCCGCGTTCAGAGAGCTTGTGACCATGTGTACAGAGGGTAGTGATTTGGGACCCGCGTTCGCGGAGGCTCAACCGCGTTCACGAACGGTCAGGATCTTGACCTCCGCATTCGCAGGGAGCCTTGCCGCATTCACAGAGGGTCAGGCCGTGCTTCTCCGCGTTTGCAGACTTTAATGAGTCGTTGGTCCACGTTCATAGACAGGGGTCCGCATTCGCGGAAGACCCTTGGCAGTATGTTTTCTCAAAATCGAGATTTCTTCCAATTTCCTCCATTATTTAACCCTAAGAGCTCGGTAGAGGTGACTTTGTAAGAGTTTTTCAAGAAACCTCGATTGGGTAATGGATATCAACTCCGCCTCTTTATTATTCATAATTATTGCAAGATTTTACATCAAAATTGCTATTTTGAATTCAAATTTAAGAAGTTTCTCAAGAACTTGAGTTTTAAGAGAAAATGGTGATTTCAGATTGATTTCTAGTCCATTTTCAAAATGGTTTTTACTGTTGGTTTCCAAATTCTTTGGGTAGCACATTTTCATACTAATTTCTAAGATTTCCCTTCATTTTTGGATTCGGGTTTTTGGGTTGATTTGACCCAATTTTCAAAACTCTTGATATGGGTGTTGATAGTTCTGAAATCTTATTTAGATTACTTATTTAATTAGATTGTGTTGAATTAGAGACTCAATGAAAGGGAAAAGCTCAAGTTCTGGAGTGTTTGTTTGATTGATTAAGGCAAGTGGACTTCTTGACTTTTTGTTGAGTTTATTGAACCTTGTATGTTTTTGGATGATTGGAAGTAATGGGAATTGGTGAAGGGATTCATGTAAGAATTGTATATTGTAAATTGATGATGCAAACTTGCTAAACAACTTGGGTTAAAACAAGGATCTTGTTGATTTGTGTGACTTGATTATGTTTTGGGCAATTGACCGAATGAGACGATTCATTTGATAATATGCTTGATTGACTATTGTTGGATATTGGTGTTGAATTATCATCCTCATATTTGATCATTGCACTACTATGTTTACATTGATGTTTTACCACTGTTGTGATGATATTGGCGAGGATGAGAGGAAATAGGAAATGGGACACACGTCCATGGCGGAAACATTGAATGGAAATAGGGAACATGCCACACATCCGTGGTGGATTCATTGAAATGAAATTGGGATTGGGTCACACGCCCATGCCAGATGCATGGACTAAAAAGTCTCCCGTAGGTCTCGAACTAAGAGACAACGGGTGTGTATCGTTAGGTCAGATATGTATCACTCTATATGATATTGCACATCATCGCATTGCACTTCATTTGATTATGACTATTTATTTGTATGTTGTTAAGAATCTTGATTGTGGAATACTGTGATGATAAACTATTCGTGTAGAAGTGCAACTTGAGTTATTTTTTACGTGCTTTGTTATGTGGAGTGATAATTGTTTAGGTTGGGTTGTTTGATTATTGCAGGTTGAGTTATGGGGGTTCAGATGGAGTGGTTGGAGTACTTGTATTCAATAATGCTTTACTTTGAGTCAGTTGTGTACTTAAGTACTGTGTAGTTTAGTACTTACCCCTTGATTCTACACTTGTATAGGTTACACGTCCGGATTTTCGTGATTATCCTTCCTCTATATCTTGTCCAGGGCTTTAGTGTGGAGACTTGAGAGGTAGCTGCTTATCACTTAAGTGGGCCATCTTGTTTCATTATTATGTTCTTGTTCTACTAAAAAAATAATGACATTGAGACTTGTACTTTCCTTTATTCTATTGTAATACAATAGAGGCTTGTACATGTGACAAACAGGTTTTGGAGGGTTTAGTTTAAGTCGATTACGATTTTCCGCATTATATTATGGTGTAAAACTTTCATTCTTGTTTTACTTCCGCATCTATCGTTATGTTTTGGGATTTAGGCTGACTTGTCTTGGTGGATAAGACGAGTGCCATCACGTCCATTTTGGATCGTGACAAATGGTATAAGAGCCCCAGGTCCATAGACTGTTAGGAAACTTCGTTTTTATTCGTTCATTCTTATCGTGCGTGGTTACCTTCGTGAGTATTGAGTTGCCGCATGTTCTTTTGACAAATGGCGAGGACTAGAGATATTATTGTTGGTGGTAGAGGGGAGGTGTCATGACCCAGGGGTACCCCCTAGATGTAACATGGAGTACAAGACCCCGAGAGGCCTCATACATGCCACTTAGCTTTCATAGTCAATATAATAGAAATCGATAAGATTTAAAACATTATTTCAACATAACCAAAGTTTTTAAAAGCAAAGCGGAAGTCTAAAACACTTGTCTCAAAAACCATCTAATACAATAGAATTTCGGGATGTAGCCCGTACATAAATGTTCAAAACTCAAAATGAAAAGAACATAAGAAAAGTAGTGGCCAAATCCCTGGATGAATGAGGACTCACCAATCTTCAACTCTTCTATGGATCCTAGCCACAAAGATGAGAATCGGGAACGCCGGATCCTACATTTGGATAAGAAATGTAGGCAAGAGTATGCGTTAGTACAAAAATGTACTAAATATGATAGCATGCATAAACATAACATAATAATTAGACAACATAAGTCATGAAGCATAATCAATGCACATAATAAATCATCTCAACATGTAAGGAGTACTTCTTGAAGTAACCTTAATTCATCCTTAGTTAAGACATGGGTAACCTCCTTTAGTCTTACTCATAATGGAAGGCAAACTCAAGCAACAGTCTAAGCTCATCACGTATCATAACATATCATAGCTTATCTTTTAAGGACATGGGGAATCGCCTCTTGCTTTCTTCTAAAGGATCATGGGTAATCGCCTCTTGCCCTTTTCACTTTGGGATCATGGGTAATCGCCTCTAGTCCTACTCTAAGGAATATGGGTAATCACCTCTTATCCTTCTCATTTAGAGGTCATGGGTATTCGCCTATAGCCTCATCATGTTCATAATTCCTTAGCTTAGATTCATTTTAGGTGAGAAATCCTTTCAACCTAGAATCATTCAATGTGAGAAAGCCTTTCACATTCATACACAAGAAATCATGTGGGAAAATCACTTCCACAACAATCACATAAATATTAACAATTAATAACGTATGCTTCACTCTTAAAGCAATTCATATTGTATCTTATATACCCTATAAGAATACACATAAATCCATAAATTCTCTTTCATAAAGTAAAACCCATTTTTATTCAATTTCTTCTTAGAACATAGGTTAAGCATGGGTACATGGAATTTCATCATAAAATCATAGAATCCTCTCAATTCATGCATAATCAATCATAATTCAATCAATTGAATCAACATTCATAAGAACCCATAACTTGGAAGAGAACCCTAACTCAAATTGGGGAATTTCTACTTTTCAAATTAGAGAGCGTAGGGGCTCCATGGATGAAAATCTATCATACCTTGCTATCAAAGCCCAAAAGCAATTAAAGAATGAAGGCTTGACCTTGAACCCTATCTTGAATCTTCTTCTTCAAACTTCGAGAGAGAGAAATATTTGAGATGGAGACTTGTTCTTCTTTTTAGGAATTTGAGAGAATCCTTTTTTATTTGGGGAAATTTGGGGTAAAACTCTTATGTAGGTCTTTAGGTGAAGGGTAAAACGACATGATATTGAATTAAAGTAATCTGAAAAGACCCAGAAGTCCCTGACTTAAAAACTGGAAACAAGAAATGCTGGAGCCCACCAAAAGCCAGTCGCCGACTCGCCGAGTGAGCCTTTAGCTCGCCGAAAGTTCCAGTAAGTCGGCTCATGGACTAGGCTAATTAGGCGATGGGGAATTCCTTTTGGCGAATCACTGAATGGAACGGCAATCTCGATCTAGCTCGCCTAAATTTCCAAAACACTGGACGGAGAAATTAATTCACAAAGGCGAGAAGTTCTTACTCGGTGGATCGCCGAGTCATTCGGCGTCCTCGAGTTACTTCGCCGAATTGGCTGCGAAAAATGAATATATATATATATATTTTCCCTTCTCTGAATACGAGGTGTTACAAGAGGCAGTCTCTGAGGCAGTTGTTGAGGCCTAGTTAAGGGTAGGGTTAGGGCCCGAGCTAGAGGCCATGCTCGTGGAGTTGCACCAGTGAGAGGTCATGTCCGTGGAACGGCACCAATGAGAGGTCGTACTAGAGAGGTCTCTCTAGAGCCATATGTTGGTGTTAGAGAAAACCAGGTTTCTCCAGAGTATGCAACCGCACCTTTACTCATAATACCCTGTTGAGGGTGTTCGAAAGCTTTACTCAGGGTGGTGGTGCGACCGGCACACGGTGTTTTCTCTGATGAAATTACTTTCATCATGTGAAAGAGTTTTGACAAAAGGAAAATGGAGAGTTTTCCCTAGGAGAGTAGTATTAATACCGTTTAAATCAGTAAAATATGGTTTTATCTGAGTGATAAAAGGTATACCCAAAATGATATCTTCATTGATATCTTCAGTTATTATAAAATCATTTGTTAAACAAATGCCATTGTTACAAATATGAGCTTTAGAAAGCTTATAATTAATTTTCAAGGGTTCTCCTGTAGCGGAGTATAATTTTGAAGTACTTTTTTGTAAATACTTAGTGGGAATAATACCTTCTACAATGCAATTTTTGTCTGCACCGCTGTCAAGTAAAGCAATTTTGTTAATAATAAAATGCTTATTGACTACAATCTTAACAGGAATATGATGACTCTGCGGTCTGATATAAGTAATTACCGTTACTCCTGGAGCGGCTGATGAGGAAGGTTCATTACCTGTATTGGTAACAAAGGGTTCTACGAGATGGTCGTTATAGTAAAGAGAGGAGGTAGTCCGCTGATGAACCTTTCTTTCCAGAAGTCTAGGTGACAATCTGGACGAATCATAACTTTGCTAAGGAAGGCATGTTTGTAATGGATAAAGCTGTCTAAGTTAGGGCATCTTAGGAACATATTTCTTGTTCAAAAGTTTTACGAAGATAGAAAAAAGTGATAAGACAGGTGCTCTGCTCACCTCTGCTGACATAGATAGAGTAGTAGAACAAAACAACTACTCAAACCAAATCCTTCATGTCATATCCAGGCAAATAGAAGATACAAAACCTACCATTAGTAGAAGACCTACTCCGGCTTCTACCTCATCCAACCATAATATTGAACCTAACCCGGGAGTAGCGTATGTATGAGAGGTTCCGATAGATGTATCCACCCAAGTTTCAGGGTGGAAAGAGAGAGGATGCTCATGAGTTCTTGACCACATGCAGAGATTTCCTAGAGGCTCTGGGATTAGCTTAGTCACATGGAGTCCGTGGTAAAATGAACCAGGTTCATAATCTTGTACCAGACTTGAGACAAAAAAATGGGAAAGAAGAAAAGCATATTAAAGGACAAGAATCCTAAATAAGGAAAAGAAGCTCAGAAGACTTTGTATAAGGAAAAGAAAGTTAGTTAAGTTAAAACAACTACTTTCCTTGTAGGATTCAACTTGGGTTTAATTCACCCTTATAAAAGGATCCTCGATGCAAAGAACCACAACTTTTACATATTCATAATTTGAGAATATTTAGCAGGAATAGCACGTGTGGCACTGAAAAAGAAACACGACAAAAGAAATAAGAACTAGAGTTAGGTTTTCTTTCTAAAGCTTAGTTTTCGGCGCTGAAAGAGCAAGACAACAGAAAAATCAGAACTAGAGTTAAGTTTTCTTTCTAAATCTTAGTTTGTGTTATTTCAACTTAGAATTTTTCTCAGGGATAATTGTTCTATGTGTGAAAGTGAATTTGTGAGGTTTTGTAACAAGAAGTCGGTTTGGCCTTTTGGAGAGTAGAGTATACAATTATAGTTAATCGTTGAACAGTTTTAGTGAACTACTGAGGTGAGGTACTAGAGTTAGTTCCTTTAATTAAAGAGTTGTAATCTAAAGTTTCTCTTAGAAGTTAGTGAAGTTTGGTGAAATCCTACGAGGTGTAGATTGTGGTTTTTCTTCCCTTGAGCAAGGAGGTTTTCCATGATAAATCTCTGTTCAGTTTGTTACTATTTATTTATGGTAGTCCAACAAGAACCTGGTTCTTGTGTAGGTGGTCTAGTTTTCTTCAATTGGTATTAGAGTGGTTTTTTCATCTAAAAGGTTCACACCTTAAAAAGGATCAATGGTTGCACCACCTAATACACATGAAAGAGTGTCACAAAAACAACCCCTACTATTCAACGGAAAATACTAAGGATGGTGGAAGAATAGAATGATGGATCATCTGATAGGAGAAAACCCAGATCTATGGGGAGTTATTCTAGACAGTCCCACCATTCCTATGAATACCGAAACTAATGGAACAAATCAGGTACCAAAGGATAAAAAGGAGTGGGATGTTGTCAATAAATTGACAATTCAGAACAATGTGAAAGCAAAGAAGATTATGATATGCATAATAGGTCTAGATGAGTACAACTAGCTTTCAGCATGCTCGGATGCAAACGTTATATGGAAGATTCTACAAACAACTCATGAAGGAACAAGTCAGTTTAAGAAATCCAAAATTGATAACTTAAATAGACAGTATGAGCTGTTCAGAATGATGGAAGGTGAAATAATACAGGACATGCACACCAGGTTCACAGTAATCATCATTGAAATCTACTCACTAGAAGAAGTGATCCCTACTGAAAAAGTAGTCAAAAAACTTCTAAGTGTTCTTCCTAAATCTTGGGAAAGCAAAGTCGAAGCCATTACTAAAGCACGCGATCTGGATACCTTGATGATGTATGAACTCATGGGAAATCTCATGACCTATGAACTAAAGAGGAATCAATAATTGAAATAGGCGGCAAGAGAAAAGAGAAGAATCTAGTTCTCAAGGCAACAACACAGAGAAACTTTGAGGATGAGAACATTTCCCTAATGACTAAGAGGTTCTCAAGGATGCTGAAGAAAATCCAGATGAATCAATGGAGAAACTTTCAGACGATGATGAATAAAGTCTTACAAGACCAGCTATGTCACAAGTGTGGAAGTCCAGATCACTACATTATGTTCTTTCCTTTGTGGTCCTTAATGTACAAGAAAAGTAATCCAGAAAAATGAAAGAAGGCCATAAATAATCAGTACATTCCTACAAATCGTAGAATGACTAATCAAGAGGCATATATTTCTATAAAGAAGGCTTTTGCTGCTATGGGAAATTCATCTAGAGAAGAATATGAGGAAGGAGGATGTGAAAACCAATCTCTACTCGCAATAGAACTGAATGGAATATATGACTTTCTCGCATTGATGGCAATCATTGAATCTAATGATAAAGAGAATACATGCCAATCACATGAAACAATCATGGAATCAATGGAAGGGACAAATACTGAGGAAGAAGATACCAAGAAATCTAAGGTAAGCTATCTTAAAATCAAGGAATATCTTCAGCTTTATTAAAAAAGAAAATTAGAATCCTTATTTTTGTATCTCATGGATGCATATCACTCGATTTGCGTTGAAAAGGAACAAGTACCAGAAGATTATGCATCTTTAAGAGAAGAAAATAGGAGTCTTGAAAATCAAAATTAGAATCTTTAAGAGAAAATTAATGACTTAAATTCCTCCATAAAAGAGAAAAATGTTAAAAGCATTGTTCACATGGCTCAGGAGGAAATTGTTAAAAATTTGGGGAACAATCCAAACTCCATGACTAAAAGGGGTGAAGCCCTCTTAAGGAACTTCAAATGATTAAGATGAAATTAGAGCATAATACAAAATGGAAAAAATCCTCTATAATGCTCAATAATCTCCAAAAGAGTCAATCCTCAACTAGATAGGGAATAGGATTCAAAAAAAATTCTGTAAAACCCGAAGAAAATCATTGTGACATGTTTTGCACTCACAGTGGTCAACCTGGTCATTAGAAACACATGTGCAAAACGAAAAATCTGGCCATTAAAAACAGTCTCATCTTTATGAAAAGGGGAAATGGTAAAGGAACTCTGAATCTAGTTCCCAACCATAAATCCTTACCCGAATAGGCCAGAAGAAACTGGATTCATCCTTTCATGCATAAATAGGGACCCAAGTGGAACTGGGTACCCAAATCTAACATGTGAATGATTGTGTAGGAACCAGTGAGAGGGAAAAAAAGTAGTGGTATCTGGACAACACATGCTCCATACACATCACTGGAAACAAGGAGAACTTCATCTCACTAAATAATTTCCAAGGCGGAAATGTTGACTTTGGAAACAGAAAGGAAGGAGAAATTCTAGGAATTGGCAGAGTGGGACCCACACCCTCTCAAGTAATATACAATGTATACTATGTTGAAAGACTGCAACACAATCTTTTTAGTGTGTCGTAAATGTGTGATAAGGGAAACAATATACTATTCACCTATACTGAGTGTTGAGTGATTAGTGCAAGCTCTAGGAAATTGGTCCTCCTGGGTAAGAGATACAAAAATGTGTGCAGAGTTGACATTTTAGGTCCCAAAGATCAATCACTCCAATGCTTAAGTGCGATAATTAATAACTCAGTACTATGGCACAAAAGATTAGGACATGTAAGCTTCTCACTGATGAACAAACTGATATCCAAGGACTTGGTCATAGGGCTGCCAACTCGAAGGTTTAACGAAGATCAAGTCTATGGAGCATGCATATGAGGCAAACAAGTGAGATCAACTTTCAAACCTAAAGGGATAGTGAGCACATCAAAGCCCCTTGAACTACTCTACATGGATATATGCAGACAAATGAGAGTTTAAAGCCGAGGATGTAAAAGCTAGTTCCATGTATTGTGTATGCTTAGTTTGAGGGTCATGTTCCTCATGGTCGGATTCATCAATGTCTTCTCTTAAGTGATATGTCATACGTATCTCATCTGGATCAACTTGCACATCTTTCTCAATCAAGGAATCAACTTCGTTAAAAAATAACAAGGAAAAAAACCAGATTAATGGTTCAAGGATATAGTCAAGAGGAAATGATAGACTATGATGAGACATTTTCCCAGTAGCTAGGATGGAAGCCATAAGGATGCTAATAGCCTTTGTAGCTCACATGGAATTCAAACTATATCAAATGGACGTCAAGAATGCCTTCTAGAATGGATTTCTTCAAGAAGATTATTGTACTGATTGAAGCAGGCTCCACAAGCATGGGCTCCAATGTGCTTATAGTTCAGCTTTATGTCACTGACATTATTTTTGGAGGGCTTCAGATCAAACGATACTCATTTGGAACATCAATTCATCAGCAGAAGACATCAAGAAGCTACTAAAGAAGTTTAACATGAATGAAGATAACACAAATGACACCCCGATTACAACTACTACCAAGCTTGATAAGGATGAACCTGGTTCTTCTATCAAATGACACAATGTACACATGAATGATTGAATCTCTGCCATATATTTTAGCAAGTAGACCAATATTGTTTTCAGTGTTGGACTTTGTGCATTCTTCCAGTCATGTCCAAAGGAATCCCACTTGAAGGCCATCTAAAGGATTCTATGATATCTCAAAGGAACTTTGAACGTGGTCCTTTGGTACCCAACAAGTGACTCAATTGAACTGATTGGCTTTATAGATGTAATTATTTGGTCGACAAAAAAAGCACACCTAGAATGACTCATTTTCTAGGACCTTGCATGGTGTCCTGGGCTACAAGAAAATAGAACTCAATTTCTCTATCTATGGTTGAAGTTGAATACGTTGTAGCTGCTTCATGTTTTGCCTAGCTTCTTTGGATCAAACAACAACTCCATGACTTCAAAATCAACGTTTGATGTATTCACATCAGATGTGATAAGACTTGTGTAGTAAACATAGAAAAAAACCTGATGCAATACAAACAGACACAAACAGACAAAACATATTGATGTACATTACCACATCCTCAAAGATAATATTGAAAAGGATTATATTGTCATGATATTTTGCAAAACTAAGGATCAGGGGGCAAACATATTCACCAAAGCCTTAGGTCGAGAGAAGTTTGAGAAAAATTAACTCTCACCTGGTCTCATTTACCGGTAGATGTATTCACTCTCAACAAATTAGGAGGGTGGGATTGATTGGTGTTATGTGTTTAACATAGTTTACTAACTCCCTCTTGTACTGTACCCGGTATCGTTGTAAGGAACTCCGAAGCTCAGGTATAATAATATTACCCTTATTTTCCTATAACATCTCACTACTAGAGTGGTTGCACATGGGTATCATGTTCTCGACATGTCCGATTTGCACTCCCCCTCATTGTCTTTACTTAATATAATAGAGCATTTTGTATGTCAACTGCATGATCTGAAACATTAGAACCTGCTTCAACCATTTTTTCACATTGCTTAAAATTTTCTTTTTCGCGGGAAAATCAAATCATCTCTCCTGATACCTCAAATGTCCACATCTATCTCAGAATCCCAAACATTATCCATATCTTCAGTCACTCGTCGGGCCCTCATCATTGCCAGTTTAATCACATCAATCACTTCCCTTGCCCTCTTACCTTTACCTCAAACCCTCTCTCTTATCCCCACTTTCACAAGAACTTTGACCAAAATTGACAATCATGAATGCACCACCATCGCCACTACCCTCATCTCTCCAAACCACCACTCCACCATGACCAGTCCTAGTTAATAACTCTGATGAGTCCGAGATTTTGACTCATTTAGGGCTTTGTTTTGATAGTATAAGTGTCCTCAAATGTCTAATTTATGCTCTAAACTGATGTTAAAGTGTTGATTTGCAGCTATGAAGGCTAAAGAGCAAGGTAAGGACATGACATGACAAAAAGGAATAAAAAAGCTGAAGAAGTGAAGAAAAGTGATCCTGGTGATCGCCAAGACCACTCGGCGCACTGCCGAGTGGCTCTTTAGCTCGCCCAAAGTTCCAGGATGCCAACTCTGGGGAAGAACCAAGTTGGTGACAGAAATGGGCAGTCAGCGAATCGCCGATCGACTCCGCGATGGCAACTTTGATCGCCCAAAGTTACAGGACTTGGGATGCCGAGGACCAATGCAAAATGGCGATGAAAGAGAACAAAAGGCGGATCGCCGAACCACTCGGTGAGGCGCAAATTATACCGCCGAGTGGACTTTCAGGCCAAAACGTAGGAAACTATAAATTGGATTTTAAAAGGAATTCCAAGAGTTCCCAAACAGTATTGATCCCCAAGTTTTAGAATTAGAGTTCTCTCTTAGTTTTTCAGTTCTTATTGTAGACTTTGAGGATTTCTAAGCTTAATTTTGAGGATTTGCAAGTGGGTTTTTGAATTTAATCACTTTGGAGCATTGTAAAGGCTTGGAGACCCTTACCAAGCTTATGACTAATCTAGTTGGTAACTATTTTTAACTTTTTATGATGCTTAGCTAAAACCCCAATTCTTGGGGTGCGATCATGTGATTATGGGTTGAATTAGCTTATGGGTATTGTTATTTACTGACAAAAATGCTGAATTGAAGTGGGTTTAATCGTTAGCTGTGTATAGATATATAAATTGTAGTTGCAAATGCAATTCTAGTCTAGAGATCTGGGCTTGCTTGAGAGAGAAGTTTTAGAATCAAAGCTTTCGATTAATGATTGTAGTTATCGGGTTAATATGAGTTTAGCTTGTAAGAGTAAATACTAAATCTGATTCTACCCATCTAGCTCGAGAGAGTGGATGAATTAAGGTGTGGGCTGTTCTTACTTGCTAAGCTTGTTGATGTTCGAAAGAAATTACTTCAATCGAGGTAGTTGTTCGAGAGAAAACTATCTTACTTATAGTCTAGCCTACCCACTGATATTTAGCTATTTATTAGTAATTTCAATTACCCGTACAGTGAAATTTTCCTATAATTGATCACATCTCGAGAATTCCTCTCTATATTGTTATTTCCCTTGTGTTTGATTGTGTTGTAGCTGATAATTGACAATCCAAACCCCCCATCTGACATTCGTTGTCACCCCATTAGACTTGTTTACATGTTTACGATAATTTACATTCCTATAACCGATTAGAACACATTTGTACTTCATAACTAAATTTAAACACGTACCGCTCCTTGTGGGTTCAACCCCAACTCTTAGTTGGGTTTTATATTGATTAACGATCATCTACACCTAAAATTGGATGAGGTGTATTTGAGACGTCTATCAAAATGGCACCGCTGCCGGGGAGTGGTGTTGTTTAGAATTCTATTATTGAAGTTTGAATTGTGATCTTTTTGTGTTATAGTTGAATCAACTTACTTTGTTTGTGTTTGTGTTGGTTGTGCTGAACAGAAGAAGAAATGAGCGTAAATGGGAGCAATAGTAGCGAAGTTGGCCACCAAAATGATATAGGGAATTTGAATGATGTTAACGACCCTATCCAATTGGGTGGTGTCGGGGTTATACGTCTACCTCTTGCTGAAGGGAATGCTCTGTCATGAGAAACTTATTCTAACTCGTGCATTTCTAAAATGTATTCGACTACCCCTCATACTCAAGGTAGTTGAAAAGCAAAGCCAATTCCATATCGATGAGTTACTCTCAGCAAAAGTCTTGAGAAAGTCATGAGACTGCAGAGGGGCTTGAGAGAAGCCCGTGAGTGAGCTTAAGTGCTGAAATTCAAAACAATGCACTCTTATTCATATGAATCGTGTGTTCAAGCTAAAAGCGAAATGTATTCCCAAACTCTCTTCTCTAAACCTTGTTTCAATTGAGACCCTTATGAGGAGGTGTTTTGTAGAGCTTGGGTAGTATTTGCACCTGAAAGATAGTATGTGTTGAATAGAAGAGCAGGAGTATTCATGAGGTGATAGCTCTAAGCTAGGCTTATGATCTTTAAGGGAAACCCCATTATATTCAAAGGGTTATAGAACTAATTAGTCAATGATGTATAGTGAATGAGTAAATAGTACTTAAGTCATGAAATTGAATGTGACGATAATTCATAAGTATGTAGACAGAGAGATAAAGATTGACTGCTTGTCGTCAGGTTTTGGTGGATGAGTGTTTCTTAATTTATATCTAGTAGTTGTAAGTTAGTATAGTAAGCAAGCAATCATATTGATATCCGGGTGTAGTAATAAACATTAAGCTTGGTGGATGAGTGATTCTTAATTTGTATCTAGTAGTTGTAAGTTAGTATAGTAAGCAAGCAATCATATTGATATCCGGGTGTAGTAATAAACATTAAGCTTGAATTTGACATGAGCGGCATGATAAAAAAATGGCATCATGTGGGTGATGATGTTAGTCTTAAGATCTGATCTGGTAGACTTGACATAGAGTAGGTGAGGAATCAAGATGTTAGCTGCAATAAATATGAATGGTATAAGTGAGAGATCCTAACTTTTAGATAAGGGCAGTAAAGTGTGGCTAAGTCATAAGAGTAACAAGAGCATTAAGAGGTGTACCTGAGATTGTATGTAATCAGACGAGGTTCCAATTAAGTTAATGATTTTCCATGTGTGCCTAGATAGTATATTTGAACTTTCAATGTGGACTAGACAAATGTAAGCATTAGTTTTTTCCTTAGGAGTTCGATGAAGCGACCTTATAAGCCAATGAGAAGAGGTTAATAGAAGCATCTTAGAAAGAGGTCTTAGAAGGAGTCTTAGTATCTGATTTTAGAGGGTTCAGTAGCCATGAGATAAGCCTTTGCCGAGTATTGGAGTAAAGGGAATGTAGACCAGTTTAGAGATGATGGAATAGATCCATAAATCTCAAGTGTTAGCTTTAGAACTAAGGGGGAGATGATAAGATGAGAAACCAAGTCTCGAGCCTAATCCTTTTTATTGACAATCATATTGCAAGCCTTATCGTTTTTGAAAAAGTAACCCTTTTTCGATCTCTTCCCTCTGTGAACTTAAAGTTGTGAAAGTTGAGGCTAAAAACCTAAGTTGGGGTGTTAGGAAAACCATAGTAGGGATGATTACCACATGATGACTTTATAAAAAAGATTGAAGAATGGAGGAAAAAGTTGTAAAGAAAGAAAAAGCTTTGATAAGGAAAGAAAGTGAATAAATGAGACTTGAATCCTTCAAAAGTGGAAAATGGTTGCATGTGGGGCATCTAGAGTGGAAATCAGAAAAGAAAAGTAAAAATAATAAATAAAAAAATTAGTGTGAAATGTGCATGGGTTTGAAAAGTGAAGAAAAACGGATAAGGTAGGAACCAATGAGTTGTTGTGTAGTGTTCAAGGAGAGTGTAGCCACTAATACCTAAATGATATCCTAACCTTCTCTAAGCCTACATTAGAAGCTTAACAAATTCCTTTGAGATGTTTAACCAAAAGGAGCTGAGTTAATGTTGATTGAAAATATGGGCAAGCCTATGGTGTGACATTTGTTTACATGAGATGATTCTTTGTGAGTGTGAGTGTTGCATCTATGTCCCTTGTATTGTATATATATGTGTGTTTGGTTTTGGGACACTTCTTTCTTGTAAGGGCATGCAAGTTGAAAAAGTGGTGATCTTGAAAATTCCTAATTAAGTCAAGTGAGCATGTGATAGAACTAATGAATTGAGTCACTTCTTGAGTTTGAGTTGTTGTCATTTAATGATTCTTGGTTATTGAAAATTGTTTCATGAGAATGAGGGGATTTACTTTGTGAAAATTTTGCATGTGGACTATTTGTTAGTACCAACCGTAGCCACTACCTTCGTGCTTAATTGAAAAGGTGAAATTGATTTGTGTTGTGTGTTGAAATGAGAGCCTCTCTTGTTTTTGATTTTCTTTACTTGAGGACAAACAAAGATTCTAATTTGGGGTAGTGATCTTGAAAAATGGAAAGTGGAGTTGTTAATGAAGGTGTTGAAAAGGTAGATTAGAGCTTTGGGGTGGTGAAGTGCCAACATAGTGGGAATCTCTCCGGGTGTGTGCACTCACAAGATTAATCTAATAGTAGGGTGCAAGCCAATCATTGATCACCAAAGGAGGTTAAATCCTCCGGTGCAAGAAGTTATGAAAAAGGAGATGGTATTGCTTCCTTGGCAGGTACTTCGGGTACAACAAAATCTCCATAGCACCGGAAGATCAAGAAAAAACAAATTTCACTGCCCTTATGGGATTTTTTCTTTCAAGCGAATGCCCTTTGGGTTGTGCAACACACCAACCACTTTCCAGCGGTGCATGTTATCGATATTTGTAGATATGGTAGAGGACTCTATGAAAGTCTTTATGGATGAATTTTGGGTTGTTGGGGACTCATTTGAAAAGTGCTTGAAGCATTTAGAGATGGTACTTCAAAGATGTGTGGATTCCAACTTGGTTCTTAATTGGGAGAAATGTCATTTCATGGTTAAGGAAGGGCACAAAATATTTGGAGATGGTATTGAAGTAGATCAGGGAAAAATTGAAGTGATTGATAAGTTACCTCCCCCAATTAAACTAAAGGGAGTGAGAAGTTTCCTTGGCCATGCCGGATTCTATCGGCGATTCATTAAAGATTTTTCAAAAGTGACTATTCCATTGTGTAGGCTACTTGAAAAGGAGAGTGCTTTTGAATGTGATGCCGCTTGTTTGGAGGCTTTTGTGAGCTTGAAAGAAAATCTTGTCTCAGCCTCTATCATAATAGCCCCCGATTAGAATCATTCCTTCGAAATGATGTGTGATGCTAGTGGATTGACACTTCGCACTTATCTTGGTCAGCAGAAGATTAAGTTCTTTCATCCCATCTATTATGCTAGCAAAATCTTGAATTGTACTAAAAAAGAACTATACCTTCATGGAGCAAGAGTTTTTAGCCGTTGTATTTGGGTTTATAAAGGTTAGAGCCTATTTATTGGGTACCAAAGTTATTTTGCATACTGATTATGCCGCTCTTAGGTACTTGATGGAAAAGAAAGAAGCCAAACCAAGACTAATTCGGTGGGTGCTTCTTCTTCAAGAATTTGACTTTCAGGTGAGAGAGATAGAAAGGGGTGTGAAAACCAAGTGGCCGACCACCTAACAAGGATTGAAGTAGATGTTGAAATGGCTGAGTGAAGAGACATTGATGATGCTTTCACTGATGAATCGGTAATCTTAATCTCTGAAACCTCAATCCCTTAGTATGCCGATTATGTGAACTTCATCCTATGTGGGCTGTTACCGAAAGATTTGAGTAGCCATCAGAAGCGGAAATTCTTATTTGATGTGAAGAGGTATGTATGGGATGAACCCTTTACTTTCAGGGAATGTGCTGACAATATTATGCGGCGTTGTGTGCCCGAAGTGGAGGTTCAAGAGATACTTGAAGCCTGCCACGCTTCACCGGATGGGGGACATCATGGAGGCATACAAACAACTTCTAAAGTGTTACAATGTGGTTATTATTGTCCCACAATGTTTAGAGATGCCCGTGTATTTTGCAAATGTTGTGTTCAATGTCAAATGCAAGGGAGTATCTCTAGGAGGCATGAGCTACCTTTGTCACAAATTATTGAGATTGAACTATTTGATTTGATGCTTGGGGTATTGACTTCATGGGGCCTTTTCCTAGCTCTTTTGGGAAAAAGTGTATCTTAGTGGCAGTTGAGTATGTGTCCAAATGGGCAGAGGCAATAGCTTTACCTAACAATGAAGGGAGAAGCGTCACAAAGTTCCTAAAGAAACACATTTTCACAAGGTTTGGGACCCCAAGGGCCATTATAAGGTATGGTGGCTCTCATTTCTGCTACCACTAATTTGAGGCACTTTTGTCTAAGTATGGGGTGAGACATAAAGTCGTAACACCGTACCATCCACAATCTAGTGGATAAGTTGAGGTGTCTAACCGAGAGATAAATAGCATCCTAGCCAAAACAGTGAATATCCACCACACCGGTTGGTCTAGCAAGCTGGATGCTGCAATTTGGGCCTATCGAACAACCATCAAATCCCCTCTTGGCATGTCTCTATACAAATTGGTATTTGGAAAGGCATGTCATCTTCCGGTTGAGTTAGAGCACAAAGCCTTATGGGCATTGAAGAAGGCAAATTTAAACTGGGATATAACGGCCAAAAATTGTATGGGTCAACTATTTGAATTGGATTAGTGTCGGTTATAGGCATATGAGACCTCTCCACTTTATAAATAGAAAGTTAAACATTGGCATGATGCCAAGATCTTGCATTGAGAGTTTAGACTGGGTGAGCTATTCCTTCCTTTCAATTCACACTTGAAACTCTTTCAGGGTAAGCTAAAGTCAAAGTGGTCGGGTCCGTACACGGTCACTAAGTTGTATGGGAATGGAGCAATTGAAAATAAAGATGTAAAGGGTATCAAATTCAATTTTAACGGCCAAAGATTAAAAGTATACTTTGGGGAGGGTCGTGATGTGAGAGTTATTGAAGTGGTGTACTTGGATGATGCTTGAAAGAATGTTCACGTCGTGCCACAATGTTAAATCAAGTGCATCTTAGGAGGCAACCCAAGTATTAATGGTTTTCAATAATGTGTGTGTCACTTGTGCGGGAAGGAAAGAAAGATAGGTGACCTAACACCCAATTCGGTGATTCGCCAAAGTCACTAAGCGAAGCTCCAACAAGTTTGCCCATTGGGCAACTCAACTTTGTGAACGTACTATCATAATTGGTGATGTAAACCCCTCACTTGGTGATCCACCGATGATGTTGGGCAAACTTGACTCAGTTTGCTCAATGACCTGCACGATTACAGGGGTGCACAATCAATTTCGATGATGAACATGGAAATTCAACGATACACCTATTACTTTAGGTGATCAATATTCAACTCGCCAAGTCGGACAATGATTTCACATGTGCTACAGGCATGGTCAGCGATCCTTTCAAGTTCGGTGATCCACCGACCTGCTTAGTGATCTTGGACCATCTGCCGCCCTTTTCAGCAAAGGCAATCGCCCTTCAAGTAATAGGGAGTAACTCAATCTAAGCTTATTTATTTCTTTTATTTGCACTGAGGAAACTACAAATTACTTTTTGGTGGGGTGTGAGGCACCTAGGGTGCCCACACTATGCCATATGCTAAATGGTGTTAGTTGTACTTTTGTCTCTCTATTCTTTGCCCCTTAAGTTTGGAAGTTATGAAATGCTTGAGTTTTCGTTGATAATGATTCGAGGATTGATTGTATTCATATCGATGTCTTAGATAATACTCATGATGATAATTGTGTTAGTGTTCGTATTGGAAGAAGAAATCAATGTGGGTGCCATTCTGAATCTTGTGTTGACTAGCTGTGTTTTGATGTGAGTCTTGCAATGAATATCACATGTAGGCTTTTGATCTTGTCGGATTGTGCTAAATAATTGTGTTTGAAGTGCTGTGTGTGGTAAGGTTTTACTTGACAGCATGCTTGTTGAATCCTAGAATTTGCCTTGTTACTCCAATCGTCAAACTTTGGTGAATGTAAGGAATGATCTTGGGCATAAATTTTGAGAGGGAACCCAAACGTTCATACCCTTTTTGTGACTACCTTGTGAGGCTATGCAACCATTTTGGCACCATTTGAGCCTAAACCATTTGTTGATAACCGTGTTGAAACCTCTTGAGACAAGTTGTCCCTAACTTCTCACCTATAAATCCTTTTTGAAGCATTGGTTAGTTTGAATAGATAACTTAGGCCAAAATCCTAAGTTGGGGGTGTGGAAAGAAAGGAGGAAAGAAAATCAAGTGGAAGGAAAAGAAAGAAAAAGAGAGACCCAACTTTGAAATATGTTGTAAAAAGAAGGAACCCGTCCTTATAAAAAAGAGATTTTGATGAACAACCATTTGAAAATTGAAATGAAAAAGAAAGATTAGTGAAATAAAAAGGCTTTTCCAATAAAATGATTGACAATTCAAAGTTGAGTTCTCAAAGTGAAAAAGAATGAAAAAAACTTGAGAAGAGGTGAAGATGATTGCAACAATGCTTTGAAAAAGGTGAATTCACTGAGACAAATTGACCATATCTTAACCCTCAGCCCCATTACAAGCCTAAAAGACCCTCGAGATCTTGCATGAACTAGGTTGTGTGATGATTGGAAGATATGGGCAAAACTGTGGGATGAAACTTGTATGTATTTCTCTTTCAGAGAATAAGAGTCATATTGATTCCTACCTTCTTTATTGATCTGGTTTGTGAGAGCATGGAATCAATCTTGATGAGAGGGCACTTGAATGCGTTTGTTGAAACATAGTTTTGCATTAGAGAAGAAGCTACATTGAGCTTGAGCTTTGATTGGTACCGGCTAAGCATCATTTCAAGCTGGTTGATCATGATTGAGTGTGGCATTTGATTGAGAGTAGTCTTGTAGTAGCACTTGCATGTAGTCTCTCATTGATAACTATTGTAGACACCCTTGTTGAACTAATTGTGTTCTTGATTTACTTGAGGACAATCAAAAGTTTAAGTTAGAGGTGTTGATGAGTGGTAGATTTACACTCATTTGAGGCCTATTTAGTTCAACAATTAGTGTCATAAATGCCTAATTATGTCCTATTCTAATGATACTTTGATGATTTACAACTATGAAGGCTAAGGGACAAGGCAAAGATGAATACTTGAAAGAAAGGCCCATAACATTGAAAAGAGTAAAAATTTCCAACCTAATGTTCGCCTAATCGAAAGAGCGAATCGCCCAAATGGTTGAACCTCACCAAAATAGATAGTGTTTAAGGTCCAAGTGTAAAAGTAAATTGGCAAAGAAGAGCTATATCAGCAATCTACCAAAATGTTAAGGATGAACCCAAATGCATCGTCGAACTTGATAGACTGAAGAGTAAATTTGAAGGCTATCTTAGGCGCACAAGGAGATATTCCAAGATTTTCCAATCGTGAATGGCGTACTCCATCGAGTCCACCTACTGGTGTTCAAACATCTGAAGCGTGAAGCCAGTAAAAAGCGAGTTGAGCGTTAAAAAAACTGATCTGCCGAGTGAGCTCGGCGAGCCCGACTAATGTCGCCGAAGGGGATATTGGAGAATTTTTTTGGAAAGTATAAATAGTTTGGAAGAGAGAGAAACTAGATCTATCTTATCTTTTATCAGATTTTACTCTTGAAACTATTAAGTATTGCTCCTAGTTTGATGTTTTTAATTTTTTCTCTTGTAATTGACAATTGAAGGGTGAAATCAAAGTGGTTGTTAATTATAATTGCTTAATTTCCTCACATACATGTCTACTATTATGATAGGTATAGTCTCTGCACTTTTTGTGATGAGTGACTAAAACCCAATTTTTAGGGGTGTGATTATGGGGTTGGGCGTAGATGTAAATTAGTAGGTTTGTTGTATTGCTATGTAATAATGTTGTTTAACATGAGTCTAAGCTAATTAGCATGTGATTCATTTAGGGTTTAACGTGACCAACTTAATCCTATCTTAGATCTCTAATTGGTGCTTGAAAGAGACCAATAAGAGTGGGTAATCATCTTGAAGTTTGCAATCTAGCTAAATCTAGTTGTAAAAGCAAAGTAATGGGTTGAATTTTAAATCACATAAATGATACCGAAAGGAGATTTTATGAACTAATGCTTTGAGATCGAAAGAAGATTAACATTATTGAAGATGACCCAACTTATCCATGGTTTTTAACCTTTATAGAGCAATGAAATTATACCCCTAGTTGGCATCAATACAAACCCCCACACCCCTAGAATCAATTTAAATTGTTTAAACTCTGTTTAGTTCAGTTTGTTGCTTATATTTGATCTTCAAATCACTTGATTCAATTTGGTGGAATAATCCACCCATTCGTCTCATTCACTACATAAGATTAGTCACATCTTAATTCACTTTTTGGATTCTTATCCTTTCACTACTCCTTGTGGGATTCGAACCCAACTTTTAGTTGGGTATTTTTATTGACAACGATCACTTACTCTTTGGATTTGTTCAGGAGAATAGTTTGAGCATCATCAAGGCAACTTGGGAGAAGGAGTCCAACATGCGTGCCATATATCCTCAACTTTTCGAGACCTTAGCTACTTTCATTTACTTTATGTTTGAGGACGACTATGGCTTTTAGTGGTGGATAATGTATTGACCCAGAAGTTCATTTTTGCAATTTTTAAAATAAAATTACCATTTTACCCCTCTCTGTAGTTTTTCTGAGTCTTTTTTGATAAGTTTGTTAAGTTGGTTTTGATTTTTTTAAATTAAAAGTGTGATTTTCTGAAGTTTTGAGTTTTAAAAGGCTTAAGTTGTTTCAAAGTGGCTTTTGGTAACAATCGAATTTTCGAGCCTCGGAAGGGAATTCCATCAATTCCAATAGTCTCAAAATGTGAAATTTTGTCTAGGAGAGTCTTCGGTTTCAGATTCAGAGTTGTTTCATGGATTTGAGGTCTTAAGTTAGAAGTTGATATGATTTTAGACCTTGAGTTGACTTTGGTCAACATTCAGAGTTTGGATGCTCGGATCGAATTTTTGAGGATTCCATTGGATTTAGGGGATGATTTTACGCCTAAGGGAGGTCTTAGTTGAATTTTTTTGAGTTTCTGAGCTTAGTTTGGTAGTTTTACTCGCATGTTAGTTTTTTATGACTTACACGAGTTTTTGGTTAAGGAGACCTCGGTTTCATATTTCAATGGTTCCATTGAGTCCCAAACATCTAGTTTAGTTAGGTCGCATATTTGGTTTGTGTGTACGAGGTTCTGAACGAATCCTGAGGATTCATTCAAAGACTTGTGTGTTGGTTGTTTTCTAAGTTCTGGTATCGGGTTCCAGCCCTCCGCGTTCGCAGAGCTTGTGACCGCATTCATGGAGGGTAGTGATTTGGTACCCCCACATTCGTGGAGGCTTGACCACATTCATGGACGGTCAGGATCTTGGTCTCCACGTTCGTGGGAGCCTTGCCGCATTTGTGAAGGGCCAGGTAGTCCCTCTCTGTGTTTGGGGACTTTAATGAGCTGCTGGTACGTGTTTGTGGATAGGGGTCTACGTTCGTAGAGGACCTCTTACAGTATGTTTTCTCAAAATTGAGATTTCTTCCCTTTTTCTCTATTTTTGAACCCTAAGGGCTCGGTAGAGGCGATTTTGAAAGACTTTTTCCAAAAACTTCATATGGGTAATGAATTTCAACTCCCCCTCTTTATTGTTCACTAGTTATTGCAAGATTTTGTCATCTACATTGCTATTTTGGATTCAAATTTAAGGAGATTTTCAAGAACTTGAGTTTTAAAGGAAAATGGCGATTTCAGATTGATTTCTACTCCATTTTTAAAATGGTTTTCACCGTTGGTTATCCAAATTCTTTGGGTAACACATTTTTATACTAATTTCCAGAATTACCCTTCATTTTTGGATTGGGGTTTTTGGGTCGATTTGACCCTGTTTTCCAAAACTCTCTATATGGGTATTGATAGTTCTAAAATCTTTTTGAGATTACCTATTTGATAAGATTATGTTGAAATCGAGACTTGAAAAAATGATAAAGCTCCTATCCCAGAGTGATTGTTTGATTGATTAAGGCAAGTCAACTTCTTGACTTTTTATTGAGTTTATTGAACCTTGTATGTTTTTGTATAATAAGTAATAGGATTTGGTGAAGGGATTCATGTAAGAATTATGTATTGTAAATTGATGATGCGTACTGCTAAACAACTTGTGTTAAAACAAGAATCTTATTGATTTGTGTGACTTGATTATGTTGTGGAAAATTGGTCGAATAAGATGATTCACTTGATGATATGCTTGATTGACTGTTGTTCGATATAGGGAATGGGCCACATGTCCATGGCAGAAACATTGAGTGGAAATAAGGAACGGGCCACACATCCGTGGATGATTCATTGAAATGAAATTAGCATCGGGCCACACGCCCATTTCAGATGCATGGACTAAGAAGTCCCCCATAGGTCTCGGAGTGAGAGGCTACAATGTGTATCGTTAGGACAAACATGCATCACACTATATGACATTGCATATGATTTCATTGCACTTCATTTGATTATGACTATTGATTTGTATGTTGTTGAGAATCTTGATTGTGGAATACTGTGATGATGGACTATTCGTGTTGTATTGCGACTTGAGTTATTCTTTTTGTGCTTTGTAATGTGGAGTGAGAACTATTTAGGTTGGGTTGTTTACTTGTTGCAGGTTATAGTTATGGAGGATCGGATGGAGTGGTTGGAGTACTTGTGTTCAATAATGCTTTACTTTGAGTCAGTTGTATACTTGTTGAGTTCCGTTTTATTTGGTACTCACCCCTTGCTTCTATACTTGTGTAGGTTACGAGCCCAGATCTTCATTATCCTTTCTCTATATCTTGTCCAAGGCTTTACTGTGGAGACTTGAGAGGTAGCTCATTATCAGCTCAGTGGGACCTCTTGTTCCTTTATTATGTTCTTGTTCTACTCGAGAAACAATGACATTGAGACTTATATTTTCCTTTATTCTATTGTAATACATTAGAGATTTGTACATGTGACAACCTGGTTTTGGGGGATTGTTTAAGTTTGTTACAATTTTCCGCATTATATTATGGTGTTAAAGTTTTGTTCTTGATTTACTTCCGCATCTATTGTTATGTTTGATTTCTAGGTTGACTTGTCTTGGTGGGATAAGACGAGTGCTATCACGTTCTTTTTTGGGTCATGACATCAACAATTATAAAGATTGATAAAAGGACATTACTAAGGTTTTATAGTATTGATAAAAGGACATTACTAAGGTTTTATAGTAAGATAATCATATCTATGGTTTTTTGGTTGGGACGGTGGAGGAAAAATTCAAACCACCAACAGCGATGGTGGTTGCTAAAGAATGACATACTGTGCAGGATTGGATGACAACACTTGAATTTTGCAGCAAGGCAATCACATGATTGATTTGGTTGGGAGGGTAGTAAGGCAATTGCGAGATTGATTTGGTTGAAAGGATATTTATTATAAAACTTATATTAGCCATGAATGGTACTTTTTAAAAAGTATATGTATAAATGATAAAGACTTTTTACTTATATAATATATTATATTACCTTATTTATAAATTATAGTGCTAATTTTATTTTTACCAAAAATTACTCGAGATAGCAAAATTAATATGCAAATAAGTTTGCTTTTAGACCATCTTAATTCAATGAATCTTCTTTATATATCTCTCTCTTATGATTTTATGTAATTCTCTCTTCTGATGAATTCTTATGAAGCTTTCTCCAACGAACGTTATTGCAATTTAATAACAAATCTTGTACAATAGATCGTTGTGTTCGTGCTTTCAAATCAAAATCTTCAATTTACATGTGAAGTAATGGTTGTTTTGTTTCATGTTTTATTTGAAAATTAAATTTGAGGAAAACGTAATTCACAATTTTTCTCAATTTCAAACGATTGACTGGCAAAACAATGATAATTGAATTCCAATTGTATAATTATTACTATAGGATCATTCATGTGCTTCTGATTTCAAATATCTGTTTTAATTGCAGTTGATTTAGATTACATTTGAATGTCAATAAAAATATAATTTGTTCATTACAATTAAGTGATTTGTGACTAAATTCAAACAGACGTAATAGAATTGATTGTGACTAATTTAAGTTAATTTTACGATTTGATGGTTATGACTGATTTCAAACTAGTGTAATGGATGAATAATTCATGATTGAATTGCATCTATATTTTGTGTAATTACTATCATTCCTTTGTCTTCTTCTTGAATTCAATTGATCGTATGAGTTAGTAAAATACAGTTTTAATACTATATGAGTAATGTTTGTGGCAATTTTATGTATGATTTTATTTAGAATTAAGTTTTTCTAATTTGTGATAACGATAATCAATAATAAAATGACCAGTTTACATGTTATATCTTACCAAATGGAAGATGGGATAATGATAGTAGATATGTTGATTACACTGCAGACGCAATATTTATAAGTTCTGAATCAAGCTATGAGACTCTTGTGTCAATAATCATGATTTAATTGTCAAATGAAACTTTATAATAAAGGTAAACATCAAATACGAAGTCGATGATTGATCAGCATCGATGAAAATACAGAATAATTTGAGGGTACAAGTGTATGCTAAATTAAAAATGAATAATCGAAGTATGACAAAATATCATTTGTGTATCACAACAACGAAAATAATAATAATCAAGCTTGAGTCCATATTTTTGTGCATCTGATGCAATCTCATTCTCTGAAATTCTGAATTCATATGATTGTAATCCAATGGTTGAAATAATTAATGCATTTCAAAAAGTTGAAATGAGATCATGTGCGAAAATTTTGAAGTATTCATATTTTGAGTCTCCCATCATAATTAACCCTAAATAGATGTAACACCTCGTATTCGAAAAGGGGCTTTCTTCAGGATCTGGTGCCAGTTCCAACGGAGCCACCTACGGCCCATGGACTGACACACGGTCCGTAGGTCAGCTCCGTGGTTGGCTAGCCCAGGTTCCCAAAAATTATAAGTTTCAGTACTTTTTCGACGGTTCACCAGGACGGTCCGTCATTCAATGCACGAGCCATAAATAGGTCTCGTAGATGAGTCCAGACTTAGAGAAATTCTAGGGTCAAAAGTTGAGACCTACGGTCGGGACCCACGGCTTGTCGTTGGGACCACGCTCTGTGGGTGGGTCCTGTCATTCGAGGTCCAAAAATCTGGTCTCTAAACTCCAAATGACGGCCAACCAATACGGTCTGTGGTCTGACCAACGGATCGTAGGTCATGCCGTCGACAAGTATCGACAGTTATTTTCTTAGGGTCTTTTGGGTCTTTTTCTAATTATTCTAGCCTAATACTATGTCGTTTTACCCTTCACCTAAACCCCTATATAATTACTTTTACCCCCAATTTTCCCCAATTGAAATCATTCTCTCAAATTCCTAAAAGAAGTATAAGTCTTCCTCTCCAAAATATTTCTCTCTCTAGAAAGCTTGAAGAAGAAGGAGTCAACCTAGGGTTTCAAGTCAAGCCTCCAATTCCACCATTGAAGACAAGCTCTTGGTATTGAGGTATGATACTTTTCATCCATGGATCCCTTTCCTCCATTGAGTTCCTAAATTCTCCAATTTACAAGTTAGAATTCCTCAATTGAGGTAGGGTTTTCTTCCATGTCATGAGTTCCTTTAAATGTTGATTTACTTAATTGAATTATGAACTTTTATGCATGGATTGATATAGTTTCATGATATTAAGATGAATCCTCATGAACCCATGTCTAACCCATGTTTTCTAGATATTGATGATTGAAAGTGGGTTCTGAACTATGAAAGGTGAATTATGGAATTATGCATGTTCTTATGAAATTGATGAGATATGATGTGGATTGCTTTGAGAGTAAAAGCATATATGTTGTTATTGTAGTTAATTGTTTTGAAAGTGTTGCTCACATAACTACTTCATACATGAATGTGAAAGGTTTTTCTCAGATAAAGGATTCTAAGATTGAAAGGTCTTCTCACCTACAATGAATCAAAGTTAAGGAGCTATTCTAATGAAAACTAGCTTGGATTGGTAGTCTTAATTGTACCTTTCCATGGATGACATATGACTTAGCTTGGATTGGAAACATGACGTGCCCTTCCATGGATAATAAAGACAAGTTAAGAAAATGACTATTCTGTGGGATTTACGCTTAACACCGAGAGGATATTGAGATGGGAGCTCTCCCGTTAGTAGAGACCAGGTTTCTAGTAGCAATCTCTTTATCCCATACCTATGTTCCCCCATAGGATGATTATCTTAGATAGACATTAGCTAGTAGATCCACATAAGCTAGAAGTTCATGGTCTTACCTTGGTAAGTAGGACACCCTTTTTCGGTGTGGGGTAGACATCAGATTCCATGTTGATAGCTCACATGGTCTTATATGTCGGTTAAAGGTAAATCTCCCACAATAATGAACTAAGGTTACTTCAACAAGTATCTCACAAGTGATTTTAAGATGATATCTATTTGCGTTGACCATGTTTTATGACTTATGTCTTCTTGCCTTTTTATATCATGTTTTAGCTTGGTCATTGCATCTCATGAAGATATCCCATTTTAAGCATATTCTTAAATATTTTATGCATGTCTATCATACTTGGTACATGTTTGTACTAACGCATACTGTTGCCTACATTTCCCCAAATGTAGGGACCGACCTTAAGGATTCACACTTCCGTGGCTAGGGATCTCATATAGAAGATTGAAGATTGGTGAGTCCTCATATTCCGAGGACCGAGCTTTGGTTTCCCTTTTTGTCTTTACTTTCAGTTTTGGAACTTGATGTACGGGCTGCGCCCCGATCATTCCTTTGTACTAGATGGCTTTGAGACGAGGTTTAGACTTCCGTTTTTCTCTATAAAACTTTTATATGTTGAGACTGTTTGTTAATCTCTTATATTCTATTATCTTGTATGATGAATGCTAAGTGGCTTGTATGGGTCCTCTCGGTTTCCTATACGCCATGTTACGCCTAGGGGCTACCTTGGGTTGTGACAATAGAAATTGATCAAAGAAAATCAAGTCTACAACAAAAGAGTATTCTAGTTAGCACAATGAAGCATCACATCATTTTTCATAAATTTCAATTCAAGGTTATACGATCAAATACAACCAGGTAAATATCTATTCTCTATATGTTAATAAAATTTAGTTAATTAGTTGATTGAATCTTGAATCACGAAACACAAGAAGATAAAATTTGAAATGTATAAAATGTATAAGTTTAAGACTAGACTATTTATCTTGTTTTGACAATTGATAAGTGGTGAATTTACCATTTATCTGTGTCTCTTTATTTATGAATTTGTATCTTTTGATCATTGAAAGAGAATACATATGTTGTGTTTTGTGATTATTTCAGGTTGAAAGATGCAAGTTTTGTGATTATTTTAGGTTGAAAGCAGTAAAAGAGGATTTGAAGAAGGAGCAAAAGAAAAACTAAAAATAGAAGATGTTGCAAAGAGAACACTGCTAGGTCCTTTGCTCATTCGAGAGGGAACCCACACCTGCGAAAAAAAGCCGATACAACAAATAAGTCATTATTCCATAGAAGTTGTTCTGACAAAGGAAATATCACACCTCTGACACCACACCAACGAAAATTGTCTCACTTCTCTGAAAGTTGATGAATAGTGAAGAGATCGCTCTTGCGATGATTTGAATGCCACAACAGCGTCACACCTATGCCATAAGTTCGTAGGCGCGACCAACATGCTGCAGTTCTACCCATAGTTGTCATTTCACACTTTGTGAATCCCTAATAAAAATAAAAGACATCTCAACCAGTATTGATTCTATCCTGGACCTATATTATACCTATCATAAACTAATCTTAGAGATTTTAGGGGAGAGGAATTAGAGTCATCACTCATCTTGAAGAGTGGAGAATGTGAGCTTAAAGTTTCTATATCTTTAAATCTTTCTTCACTCTTAATTTGGATTGAATATTCATAGTTATAGTATTTATTTTTCAGATTTGGATGCTGTGTTAGATATAAACAATGTTTGAATTTTGATTTTTGTTTTGTGCTTTTGTATTTAATTGAATATTATCTCATTTATGATATGGGTATTTGATACTCTAATTGATCTCATACTTTAATTGATTTTTAAAGGGATTGATCAATCCTAAGACTTGTCCATATATCTTGCTTTGTCTTGAGAAAGTTGATTGAGGTTGGGAAAGATTGATTGGCACGATTTGAGGATCGATTGACAGATTAGAGCTAGGGATAGTCTAATTTCGATCTAACCCTTAGTTTATGGAATTGAGCAAGAGATAGTGAAATTCTTGTGTTGCAATTATTAGTTATTGTTTTCAGATTACTTGCTAAGTTTCAGAGAATTAGTCAAGAAACACTTGCTTGTGATCGAGAGATACAAATGAATACTCGAGAGACAAAGGCAAAGTTGACTTATCCATGATTATTTGGATGGTAATTAATTACTTGTGATAAATCGTATGAGCATGAATTGAATCCTCATTCCCGAGTCTCCTTGCTATCCTCAATTTAGAAGGTCTTTGATCAACATATCCATTATTTTGTTATTTTAGTTTTCATGTTTTTTCATATTGAAAATCCCTTGAAAAATAATTGTATCAATTGTTCGGATTCAAATTAGCAGCTTGTAATTCTTTATTTTTTCAATTCCCCTACAAGGTTCCTTCTGGGATTCAACCTTGACCTCAGATGTTATATATTGTTTTGCATATGACCACCTATATCTTCTTAGTGAGGTATAGATGAGCATAATAAGAAATGCACATTGGCTTTAAATGGACTAGTAGTGGGTTTGAAAAAAAATTATTTCTGTGTGATTTTTGAGTGGATGTTTATATTGTGAACTTATTGTAATGTATTTATTATAGTTATGCAATTGAATTCTTGAGTGAAAATTATGATAGAAGTTTATGAGCATTAAGTTTAAGCAAAACTAGAATGTCACATCAATGAACATGTATGTATGTTAGAGGCCAATTCAACTTTTGAAAGAAAAGCAATAATATCTATAGCCAGAGCTATTATTCTAACGACATGTCCCATCGTTATGTGTGATTATGGTTATAGTACCCTCTTATAGGACCTCACAAGTTAAGAGTTGGAAAAAAAATGGGAGTTGGGTTTTGGCTCACTCAAGGGCTTTACTATAGTGAAGTTGTCATAGCGAAGTAGGGCTACGCCATGGCGAAGGTTTTACATTTTGCGGAGGTTCTACATAGAGAAGGATTTCTTTGATATAGTGACCTTTGTGGGTTCTCCATATCAAATGTCATAAAAAATAATGACATGTTTTAAGTCTGTTTTTCACCCAGTTTTAGTCTGAACTTAAAATATTCGACCAGAGAATCCAACAAATTTTTTTCCAAGTTCTAGGGGTTTTTCTCTCTAGAGGTAAGTGTTCCTTACCTATATTTTCAACTTTTAATTTAATATTCTCATAGAATCGAAGGGAATGATCTTCATGATAATTTATGTATTTGAATCCTAGAACTATTTAACTTGGTGGGACAACATGTGGGGAGTATGTTTATGTATTTTTTTTATTCTAAATTATTTCATTCTACTTTTTAGTTTGGAATTATGAATTTAGCGTTTAATTATGACTTTGGGGAACCTAGAAACTCCATAAATATAAGTTCTTTGAGCATATGAACTGCTCAAGAAAGGTTAATGGGGATGAAACTCGATTAATAAATTGGTGTGATCATGGAAACCTATGGTATGCTGAAATAACTTCTAGACAAATAATTAGACTTTCTAAAAGATAGAATTAGGTAGGTTTGAATACCCAAGACCTTTGTTTGAGGAAATAGATGATTAAAGTACTATTATATTTTGTTTGTCTTAAACTTTGAGAATTCTTAGGTTGTGATAAAGGGAAGGCTCCGATGATTTAGCTTTGCTTGTTTTCAGTTCTTTGATTGAGATAGGTTATGATTTATTTGGAGTTAGAATTTAATTAGTTTTTGGTTTGCAATATGTGTTTTACAGAATGTTGGTCTTCAAACATAGTTATGTTTGTTGATGGTTGAATTAATGATTCTTATATGAATAAGCATGTGAACTATTGAAGTGTCTATTTAACTGATGTTATGAATTGTGAACTTGTGATTACACTATACTTAATGTGTTGTCCTGAGAGATGACCGGAGAGGTTAGCATTTTGAGATATACAAATAAGGTTAGTATACACTTACTATTTTGATGAGGAGTAGCTCGAATTTGATGTGAGATTACAAATGAGCGATTGAGTGAGTGATTATGGACAGGTTGACTACGACCTTAGGTATGTTTGATGCTATATGAGTTATTATGGACAAATTGACTAAATCTGCACATGTTATACTAGTACATGTGACCTATAATATAGAGAAGTTGGCCATGATTTATCTTCAAGAGATTGTTCAGTTGCATAGAGTCTCGGTCTCCATTATTTCTGATAGAGGTACATAATTATATTTTAACTTTTGGAGGACATTGCAGGCTGGGTTGGACACTAGACTTCATTTAGGCATTACTTTTCATCCTCAGACCAATGGACAGTCTGAGAGGAATTTAAAGGTGTTGGATTACATGATTAATGTATGCATGATATACCTTGGTGTCCATTGGGATAATTCTTGTCATTGGCTGAGTTTGCATATAATAATAATTTTTACTTTAGTACTGATATGGCTCCATTTAAGGCATTGCTTAGGAGGAGGTGTATATCTCCCATTGATTGGTTTGATGCATTTTATGTGAGATCGTGGAGTGGGGGGCGGGGTTACTGATCTTCTAAGAAAGTCTCTACAGAAGGTTAAGATGATTTAGAATAAGCTTTTGGCAGATTAGAGTAGATAGAAAGAATATGCAGACATGAAGGTTAGAGATATGGAGTTCAAGGTAGGATAACAAGTTTACTTAAGGTTTCACCCATAAAGGGTATGATGAGGTTTTGAATGTGAGCTAAGTTGAGTCTACGATTTATCAGTTCTTTCGAGATTCTTAGATGAGTGGATGAGGTAGCCTATGAGTTGGATTTGCCTTCAGGTTTTCAAGTGTTCACCCACTGTTTCATTTGTTCATGCTAAAAAAGTTCCGCAAGGATGGATAATATATCATTCAGTGGAACTCTATGTTGTTTGTTGAGAGTTTGTCTTATGAGGGGGAACCTGTATCTATTCTAGATCGAGCGTAGGTTGAGATCCATAGTGATTCCATCTGTGAAGGTCCAGTGGAAGAACCATCCCGTAGAGGAGGCCACTTGGGAGACTAAACCACAAATGCATAAAAGATATTCCCAACTTTTTATGGAATTATGTATTCCTTCTTTCCTAACATTTCTTTCCTTATGATGTTCTGGGATGAATGTATATTTAACTGGTATTTGATTTAACGACCTGTCCCATCATTACAATTATTTAGAGCCATTGTACCCTTGTGTAGGTACTCACATGTTAAGAGTTTGTAGAAATTGAAAAATAAATCGAGTTAAAAAATCTTCCAGTGTTTCCCTATAACGAAGACCTTCTTTGCTATAGCAAGATCTCTATACGAAAGAAGGCTTTGCCATAACGAAGGAAATTTTTGCTATAGCATAAAATATAGTGACCATAGAAACCACATTTTAAGTTTGTTCTCGCCCATATTTAGTCATAACATAAAATATTCGACCAGAGAATCCAGATGCGACTTTTCCAGGACCTAAGACTTTTCTCTCTTGAGGGCAGTACTTTCCTTTCATCTTTTCCATCCATAATTCAATTTCTTCCCAAAATCAAAGATATGTTCTTCATGAGACTTTACGGGTTGAACCTAGGGTTATTAATTGATGGGACAACAAGCGAGATATGTTAATTATGCATGATTTTCGATTCTAGTTCGTTCAATTTGTCTTCTAACATAGAAGTTTGAACCTAACCTTTAATTATGATATATATTAGAGAACCGAAGCACCCCATAAAAATGGGTTCCCTTAATATATGAACTGTTCAAGAGAAGTTAATGGGGGTTGAAACTCCATAAATGAGATTTGTATGATCATAGAAACTTCCGATTTGAAAAAAAATAGCCTTTAAATAATTTGTTAGACCTTCTAAACAGGTAGAATTAGGTGATTTGAACACTTCAATATTTTGTGGTAGGAAATAGGTAGTTAAAGTGTCACCGCTTTTTATTGTCTTAGACTTTGAGTATTTTGAAGCATTGAGAAAAAAGAAAGCTCCGACAATTTAGCTTGTTCGTTTCCAGTTCTTTGGTTGAGGTAAGTTACGATTTACCTGGAGTTAGACTTTGTTTAGTTGATGATATGTAATATGAGTTATATTGCATATTCATTAGTCTTCAGAAATAGTTGGGGGGTGTATATGATTGAATTAAGTGTTTCTTGTTTGAATAAGCATGTCAATATTATAATTATCTATTTCGTTATTGTTATGAAATATGAACTTGTGATAATTTTATACTTATTGTGTTATCCTGAGAGTTATCCGGAGAGTCTAGCATATTGATACATGTAGATACTGAGAATATATTTACTATTTGGATGATGAGTGACTCAAGTTTGATATGAGCTTACAGACGAGTGGTTAAGTGTGTGGTTGGATCGGGTACCATACCGATATGGTGTATGGGCACATAGGATCCTCTACATGTCATGACTAGATGGAAAAGATTAAGACTCGTTAACATGTTTGTACATAATGTTTGTACTGATGCTACTATTGTACTTTATATTGAGTGAAGATAGTGATCCAGAGGCGGCGACTACAAGACGCCGCATTTAGCTGAGTTACTTCCAAATCTAAGGGTGAGTTACCTCTGTCCGGACTGCCACATATCTTCCTTTTTTGATATCTATTTTCCCAGACATTGAGACTACTCTTTATTTATTCATTTTCTACTCTTAGATATTTTTAGTTAGATGATTTAGTACAATGACTTACAGATTATGAGATATGTAATAGTTTATACCTCTGTTATTTATTTGATTTCTTTTGATACAATATTATTTTGTAATGCTTATTATTCTGATTAGATTTCTCAAATGTTGCATGAGTTAGGATGTTAAGTATTGATCGCCCACAGGAAGATGGTACGGGTATCAGTCACGGGTTTGGATCGTGCCACCGACACCATAAAGCGGAATTAACTTTAAAAAAATGAAAATGTGTGAAATTTTTTAATTGACCTCAAATAACTCTAGAAAACTTAATTTTTGTGCACAAGTATGTATATATTAAAAAATCTGTATCGACTAGAAATTTGACATATACCTTCATTTGTGCTAATTAATTTTTAGCCACCCCTTCACATCCCTATGTTTTCTATTGGAGTCCACATATTTCTCCGAACAAGGGGAAACCTAGATATATATAATTGAGAAAGTTAGATGAATTTCATTTGCATTTGCATGCATGTTTGAATCGAAATTATTAAATCATGCACACAACAACTAGTTCGAAACAAGAAGGAGGTTACACTAGCATAGCAACGCAAGAGACAGATCAAATTAATACTCCTCTTGAAACGGAGGTTAAACCATGCCTACACACGACAACAACAATAAACATGGATCAGGAAGCCGGTGGAAATAACAGAGGTTTCGATCAATTTATGTTGGCCCTCCTTGTGTTCATGTTAGGTTCATGTATGGTGTACGCGATAACTGATTCAATCATGCATAGAAATGACCAGATCTTGGAACATGACTTCATGGTGGACAAGTTAGAGGTTCCATGTTCCTTATTAAATGTATCAAATATGCAATTGAATGGGAATTGGAACATCACCATGATGGTTAACAATCGTAGCTACAAATCGAAGTTAACAAAGGACTTTTATTATGAGAATTCTGTCATCATAATTTTATACGAAAATAATATTATCTCCGCGACAACGTTACCAGGGTTCTACCAAGAAATAAATAACACAAAACTTGTTGATGCTACATTTGCTTCTTCAGGAATACCTACAGATGAATATGTTTCTGGAGCCATTTCAAGAAGTTGGAATTCAAAATTACCAATGTTTGTAAATGTAAAAATTCTTGGTTGGGTTAAATATTTTCCAGGAGAAGGTTGGTCAGAAAAATGTAGAATGACTATTTCATGTTGGGATGTGAAGTTAGAATTTTATCCAACTACAAAGGATGCATCAATTCTATCTGGAAGAGGCTCACAAAAATGTGAGGTCAACATTTATTGATTAAAAAAAATCTTTATGTATTGTGTTTCAAAAATATTAAAACATTTTTAGTATATATTTCTTCATTTAGGACAAGATGTTTGATGAATATATTACAAGTACTATATATATATTTTTTTTCTGAAATATTATTAATGTAGTATTTGTAATAAATGATTTTTTTCATTTCTTCTTCAAATACTTGGGAAAGAATTCTCAAATCTTAGTGCATTTGATGTCTGGTAAATCTTTCTACTTTCTATTTCTCTTCTTGTAGAGCTTTTGGGAAAAAATGATTTTCTTTTCTTCTACTTAAAATAATTTCCTAATTATTGTTAACTTACTTTTTTCCTTTGTTTTTTTTTAATTATCTTTTCAGAATAATATGGTTCCTATGTAAAAATGTTGGATTGTTGTAAGAGTAGATATTTTTTTTTTTTTAAATATAACCCACCGGCCTGACTAGTTTATATTCGCTATGTGTAAAGTCCATAGAGGAGAAAGTGCTTCATATCAAGAGTAAGTTCTTTTTTTTCTAAGGCTTAAATCCAAAATTTCTAGTTAAAGATGAAGGGAAATCAAGTATTCCATCTCAATCCAAATCCACAAGTTTTAGATTGTGGCGAAAAATGGCAGTGGATCAGATGTAAGAGTAGCCTAAAATGTCACTGAACGATTCAAAATTGTGATTAGATGGTTCGGATTTGAAGAAGACTCCACTTCTTATATATTGATTATTTTTTTGAGAGGTCAAAAATATTAGTAGTCTATTTATTTTTAAAAAGAGGTGTTTTGGACATGTTTTGAGACGAAATAAATTCATTTGGAGAGTAGCAGAAACTAATTTTAAAAAAGTTTTTTTAAAATAATGTAATTTTCTTAAAATATTTTGTTGGAAAACACTTTTGAGAAAATATAATTTATAAGAATATAATTGATTTTGGAACCTTTAGTCAATCAGGCTAATAATATTTGATAGTTATTTCCAAAGCTTGTATGCTTGACATAAAGCCAATTTATCAAATTTCTAATCACTACAAAATGATAGTTTTTTCAATCAACTTTTGGAAAAATATTTTTGAAAAGTCTTGGTTTGCGTTGGGAAAAATTATTTGAAAAATGTAATTATGATGGTTGCGTTAGCTCTGGAATGTTGGTTTGGTTCGGATGGACCTTTAGCTTGGGTCCCGAGGCTTCTGGACTTCATTTCGAGCTACCTTATGGCTTTTTCTAAAATGGAAATTTGGGTGTGGGACCCACTTTTTATCGAAACGACCTCCGTTGGAAGTTTTGACACCTTCATTGAGTCTGAAATGCCATTTTAGGTTGAGTAGCATATCTGGTTTAGCAACATCAGATCCCCCGGAGTAGTGATCGCTTGTACTTTATATCTCTCTCATCTCTTTTCATTCTTCCATTCAAAGGAAGAAGATTTGGGAGCTCTTATTAGGCAATTTCTTGAGGTGGTGAGGACCTAATGACCGAGTTAACTCAGTGATTCCGTGCATATGTCTTGTCACAACACAAAACCTCTAGTCATGATGACCCCTACCAAAAATCCATCAGTAGGTAAACCAAACTATATCCCAGAACGATAAGTAATAGACATATTGGGCAGAATGAACAACTAACGAGAAGATAACAACAAAATTAAGGAATTTACAGTTGAAAGAAGGAAATGCCATAAATATATACAACAATATAAGATCCAATCCAACGACCCGGTGGACGAAAGTACAAAGATTCTAAAAAGTGTACAAGCTACAAATTCACCAAAAGTAAGTATAGACTTGTCTCGAGTATAAAAGACTAGCCAAAACTATATACAAACGGGAATGAGTCAAACTAGGATGCCATTAGCTCACCCTCAATCTCTCAATCTCTAGAAATTCCCACTGAAGCTTTAAATCAACGCTGTCATCTAGCTCTCGAATCTGCATAAGCAAACACAGATGTGGAGTGTAGCATGAGAACCCAAACAAAAGATACCTAGTAAGCATCATAGGCCGATTAAGCTAGAAAAATAAGTAAATAATGAAAAGCGAGGAAATAATGGTAACGATGGGTCAAAAAAGCAGTACAATATCTGAAAGTCTAACTACACACCTTGATAATCTATCAGGAACAAAATAATAAAGTAAAGTAGCTAACTACAACCACATTGGATTCCCATAAGCCCAAAAGGTACACTCATGAACAATTGAAATGAAAATGACCCAAATAGACTCCCATAAGCCCAATGAGTACAAAGAAGAACTAATGATATCCCTAGTTACAACTAATTATAATCCATAACTAATACAGTCGACCCCAGACGTCAAACCGCGGTGAAGGCACCCAAAAGAACCCAATAGAATCAAGATGTCATGACTCAAACCTGGCTCATAGAAGTGTGCCCGGATTCAAAACTATGGCTACTAGAAATGCACCCTCACCTCAAACTGTGGCTAGGATAAATGCGCCTTAAACTCAAACCGTGGATAGGAGAAATGCGTCCTGACCATGAACTGTTGATCCTGGGCATATTTATATGCTTAAAAGCCAAGTGAAACTAATATTTTGGATAAATTCGAGAACAAAACTTGTTAGGTTTGTTGTGGTTTGGTCTTGTTTAAGTTATTTTGCTAACGAATGTGATTAGGTGTTTATAGGATGGAAAGTGCGTGGAAAAAGAACTAAAATGGGAAGAAATGAAATGAAGGTGAGCCTGAAGTTTATAGCTATGCATGAAAGTCATAAGGAAAGCTAAAGGAGGCTCGGAGAAGAAGGAACCCAACTCTGCTTCTTCTCCGTATCGCAGAGCTGGGGATTAAAATTCAGTCTTGAACATGTTTGGACCAGTGGACTCCGTATTGGAATGACCCAAAAATGGGTGTGATGGCACTTGTCTTATCCCACCAAGACGGGACAACCTAAAACCCAACAAACGAAGTAAATGTGGAAGTAAAATGGAATAAATGAATAATTTAACTTTAATAACACGGAAAGACATAACATAACTCAATAAACCCCTAAAACCTGGTATCATGTGTACAAGCTTCTAATGTATTACAATAGATTTCAAAAGAAATACAAGTCTGAATGTCTTTGTTTCTAGAATAGAACAAGAACATAATAATAGAGTAAGAGGTGTCTATCGGAATGACAAATAACTACCTCAGAAACTCCCAATGATAAGCCTCATAATTAGAAGAGAAGAAAGAGTAATTATGATGATCCAGGCTCGTAACCTACACAAGTGTAGAAGCAAGGGAGTGAGTACAAAAAAATAATGGTACCCAACAAGAAAACCTAAATAACACTAAGTAAAGCGATATTGAACACTAGTACTCCAACCACACCATCTGAACCTTAACAACTAGAACCTGCAAGAGTCAATCAACTCAACCTAGCAATTCTCAGTCTTTAGCAGCAAAGCACATATAGAACATCACAAATAAAACCTCAACACATATAGTCATATCACCACATTCTTTCACAATAACATAACCACAATAACATATCATCAATTATAACTAATAATAATCAAATGAAGTGAAATTCAATGTCATTTAGGATTATGCATGTCTTTCCTAATAGTGCACACCCATTGTAACTTAGCCCGAGACCCATGGGGGGCATATCTGTACATGCATCCATCACGGTGTGCGACAGGACCCTCAATATAATAGAATTCGTCACGGTGTGGGACATGTCCCTCGAATCATTGTATTCGTCAAGACGTGCGACGCGACCCTCAAAATGGTACATCCTCTTTGGTTCCTTATATTTCATAAAATCACATAGTACCCATCATAATAGTTCCTTAGAACCAATGCAAATTGGCATGTACAAATGCTGAATGAAAGGATGATATTCCAACATTAACAACCAATCCTAGTTAACCAAGGCACTTCATCAAAGTGAATTTACATAATCATCCAAATATCCAAGGCATAATTTGTATCACAAACCAACAAGATTCTACTTTTACCTCAAGTTATCATCACAAGAATTGTTCATCATTTGACAATACTCAAGACATATGAAACCCTTCACCAATTCCTATTACTTCCAATCGCGCAATGGTATACAAAGTTCAATACACTTAACAAAGAGTCAAAAGGTCCATTTGCCTCAATAACACAAACAATCAACTCGGTACTTGAGCCTTTCCTTTCTGACAGGTCTTCAAATCAACACAATCTAACCAAATATGAAATCAAAATAAGAATTCAAAACCAAAAACACCCATATCAATGATTATGAAAAATCGAGGCCAAATTGGACCAAACACCCTTTTATGAGAATTAGGGTTAAATTTGGAAATTTGTATAGATTCACGTTACCCAATGGTTTTGAAACTCCATAGTGAAAACCATATCGAAAAATGAGTTAAAACCAATATTAAATCACCATTTTCATAAACCTTAAGTTCTTATAAACACCTTCAAAGTTTAGAATAAAAAACAATGGTTAACCATAAAAATCATGAAATAATTAGTGGGTAATAGAGATGGGGAGTTAATTATCGTCACCCAATCAAAGAATCTCAAAAAATAACTTTGAAATCAACTCAATCGAGCTCTCAATGTTAAAAAATGAGGAAATAGAGTTGAAACCCCGACTTTTGAAAAAAGAACATTGTTCAGGTAAAAATTTCTTATTGCAATCGTGACCCAAATCCTCGCGATCGCGATGAGTAACCTTGGTCAACTCATTTAATTGACCATTGTGATCATGAAACAAGCCACGTGATCGCGATGATTAGGAAAAATATTTCTACTCAATCACGACAACAATCCGTGCGATCCCAATGCACAACAAATAAAGAGCTTCATGATCACGAGGATTAGCCTCACGATCGCAATGAACAACTTAACATGCATGTGACGACAACACCAGCAAATCAAAAAACTTAACAAAACCACCAAATAGACCCTCAGGATTTGTTCAGAACCATGATTACACAAACCATGTATGCAACCCAACTAGATTTGACGTTTTGGTCTCAATGGAACCATCGTGTCACGACCCGGGGGTACACCCTAGATGTAACATGGCGTACTTGACCTTGAAGGGGTATCATACAAGACCTTAGCATATCATAACATAAGATAATAGAAAAGTACGGAAATTTTAAAACTTTTATCCATACAATCGAAGTCTTTAAAAAACGTAAGCGGAAGTCTTACTACACTTTGTCTCAAACCATCTAGACTCAACTTGGATAGATTTTTGGGACGCAGCCCATACAAAAGTCTAAAATATAAAGAAAAGACATAAAGGTAATGGTGGCTTTATCCTCGAAGCTATGAGGACTCACGAATCTTCAACTTCTTGCTCCTTCTAAGAACCTAGCCTCCAAGATAGAACTCAAGCTCACCGAACCCTACATTTGATAAGAATGTAGGCAAGAGTATGCGTTAGTACAAAATGTACTAAATATGTTAGCTAGCATAACATCATAAGAGCATTTCAAAATGGTTAGTCAACATGAGACATAAGCATAAGAGACAATAACATAGTCATAAGCATAATCTCCAACATAAGCATCATATAAGCATAAGTCAACATAAGACATAATTCTTGAGCATAGGAGATACATCATGTTCATGGCATAGTATACACTTAGACCTTCATATCATATGGGCACTACACTCCTAAGTAACTTCAAAACACACTTGTGCAATGCATGAATGATATCCCATAATACCATTCACACTAAGCATAACCTTGAAGTCACCATATTCATACTTACCATTCATTTGGTCTCATTCTTATACTTACTTCATATAGACAAGGGAATCTATCACCTATAGTCAACATAACAAGGAAGGCAACTATAGCAACAATCCAAGCTAAACATACATCATATGAGAGAAATACTTCATGAATCACCTCAAGGCAAGCTTGTGCAATGCATGAATAAGATCCCATAATCCTACCCATGCTAAGCTAGACACTCTAGGCTCTTCATTCATATGTATCATCTCTTATTCTCATATTAAGCTCATCACAAAGGACAAGGGAACATCCACCTTTAGTTACACATGCATTGGAAGGGCCTTTCAAGCTACAATCCAAACTAAGCACACATCATGAGCATAAGTCATAAACATAGATCATCATATCATACAAAGGAAC